>WUQG02445950.1:0-13255 GCA_011317285.2 Androctonus mauritanicus
CATGATAAATATTTTCAAGGGGTGGGACCCGAGACTCGAATCCGGGTCCTCCAGAGTGGAAAGCCGAAGCGTTTCCATGCGGCCAATCCGGCCGACGATGGTCGCGTTAAGGAGGTTGTCTTATTCAGTGTTAATTAGCATTATTTCTATAGGAAAAAATTTGATTTCCATAAAATCGTGGTCGTCACGTCAGGTGGTCGTAAAATCAGTTTTCACTATATTTGGTATTCTACTGTACTTTCATTAGGTGTAGGTTGGGAACATTCTTGGTTGGGATGAAATACATTTCGAAAGGTCATCGTACTCCGACTTGAAATGACGCATCTTATTTTAGTATTTAATAACTGATAATTATTATTAGCGTTAATAACTCGTAATTTTTTTTTACTATAATTTTATTGAAATCTATTTAAATTAACGAAAATAGGTTGGAAAAAATAATAGTCTATTCGAATCGTCGCCATTAAGTGAAATAAAAATATCAAACGGATTTATCGTAAGGAATTTGAATACCAGTTTCTTTAACTGTCCCCTCATTAAAATGATAATATCGATAGATTACTATACAAGTATTATAAGCTGAATTATCCTGAATGAACTTTCGAAAAGATTTATGCAGTAATGTGTGTCTTCGGATGCATTTTCGATTTTTTTTTTTTTTAAATTGCCAGAGACCAAAGGAAATAATTGAAAATTCCTCCAACTTCTTCCCGACGAGTATTAAAAAGTACGAACTGCGATACCTTTATATTGAAGATTCGCTCTAAAACACTTTCTATTAAAATTTTATAGGCTTTAAATTAAAGAAAAAACCTGTAAAGATACCTTGAGAGAATGGGAAATTGGCGGAGATATCACTAAATTAAAGATTCTTTCCAAAAAAATCTATATATTGTATTTAATTATGTCGTATAAATACGTTACTGTATAATTATTTTGGAAAATTTATCAGTATATAACAGATTTATACCCAGAAAAAGAGACAATCATGCCAAAATTGTCTTACAATGCTATGCAGTTTCTTATTTTAAAAAATATAATTAAAAATAAAATATTTTATGCTATATTTGAAACATATCTAAACCAAAAATAAACTGATATCATCATGAATTAAAAAATAATATACAGTATATAACGTTACTCATAATTTAGAACAATTTATTTATATTGAAAATTATTTTATTCGACTTAATCTGTGGTCTCTGCATGCTGAGGAAAAAAAAAAAAAAAATGGATTGCCAGATCTAATATTTTTATATTTGTTATATTTTATTTATAATATGATTAACTGTTGTGGAAGTTTATTTTTATAAATTAATGAATTACTCGTATTTTGAATATAAAATATTTAAATGTAAATAAATTCGTTTTTATAACTGAAAACATCGCTTTGGTTACGTTTCTTTACATTTATTATAAATAATTTTATATTTTATATTATTTTCTTTTACGAAATGCATTTATATGCATTTTGTTTTCAATTTAATATGATCAATTATTTTATGTATTTTAAAGATTTTAAAAATACAGTTATTGTGAAAATTCTAGAGAGGCAGATTTTATTTAAATTCGTAGAATAATTTATCATCGATATAAATTTAATTTGTTTTTCTGAATATAAATGCTTACCTTGAATAGAGTTTTGAAAGAACAAGTAAACATTTTAGGGGCTATAAAATTATAGTAGGTGTTACATTTCTCCTAATAAAATATCGTCATTTTCTTGAAGGATATGTAGGCCTACACTAGTTTTAGCTTACGTTTCATCTAGATATGTTTTTAATAATTCTGTCCCAGCAAATGACGTACGTTTAGCGTAGGAGAGAAATTACGGAAGTTGAAGTTCAGAGGATTAGAGGAAAACGAACGTTGGGTCGTTGACTCAGATGTAGTGACCTCGAATACAGGATAACAGTTACAATGAATATCGTACGGCTGATACTTGCTTCTATTTTAATTATAACACAACTTTGTTTAAATAACAGCTTGGGAGAAATTGGAGAAGAAAATATTAACACTCTTACAGAACAATCAAGTAAGTTTTCTTAGGATTTATTATTTTTAAGCTTGTTATTCCATAGCTTTTCTTTCTATCGAAATTTCAATTGAATAATTTTTATATATTTGCATATTATATTTTAAGAAATATTTTCATTTAAAATATAGTTTTGAAATAACATAGAGTATACCTTATTAATATAATGTTGGTAAAGATTTAATTATATTTAGTTAAAATATTAATCTGAATTTAAATTGACAAACACATTTTAATTTAAAATATTTTAATTCAAGAAAGAAAACAAAATATAGTAAAAGAAATAGTAACAATAAAAAAATAATACGGTATTTTAAACATTAAAATTTAAAACTGAATACTGTACAAACTTTCTTTCTGAAACAAGATCTACTGTAGATCAAAACAAAAGGGTTATTTAATTTGCAATTGCTATATTATAAAGATTATTATAAGCGAAAAATTACAGTATATATTAATCAAATTATCTCAGATCTTTGAATAAATGAATAAGCAGCGGTTAGTTGCATTATTTTACTAGCAGTGCTGGATGAAGATCTTCAGGTCTCTACAGATAATTGCTTATTTGACTTTTTTTTGAGGCGAAACTGGGGAGCCCTAGGCACTGTCTGCTATGTCTACTATGTCTATTGGATAATCTTACGTTGGTTATTGCAATATTATAATTTAAAGAAGCGATACTCTGATGTCATTGTGTTCGGTGATTTTCATCTATTATTTCAGGATCAAGAAGAGCAATTATAACAACGTCACATCCAGGTATACTGCTACTATCATTGTCCATAGGAGCAATAGCAACGTTTTATTTATTAGAATCTCCGCTATCTCCGTTGCCCATTCTGCCTTTACCCTACCCACCAGTAGGTACTTATCCTCCGAAGGAGACTGTCGCTGTTGGAAGACGTATAGACAAAGATCAATTTATTAAAAATTTAATTTTTATCATGGATGCCATTGATAAAGCATTAATACCAGATTAAGACTTTGGTAAGATTCTATAGATGTATTTGTCGTTAAAATAATAATATTGTAGTTATATTCACATATTTAAATTATAAATTATATGAAAAAAGTTATGATATTATTGAGAAATCGGTTTACCTGTCATATTTAAAATAATCAAAATGTATAAATATGACTTTTCTCCCTTAAAATTATTTCGACCTTTTTAAATGTTGTTATATTAAAATGGCCCGCTTAAAATCGTAAATCAAAGTAAGCAGGCCTCCCACTTTTCCGGATATGATTGTAATTTCCGGATGTTTTTCGAACTTTGGTTGTTTGTTTCGAAGATTTGAATATGAAGATAGATATGTAGATGAAGATTTGAATATTTTTCATCTACGTAATATAAAATTATATTCGGGTCGATCTCCTGCATCGAGATTATTTTCTTCTTAATTAAAGGTCATTATGCATTATAAAATCAATCACTAAGAAATAACTTATACATTAAAACTAATTTTTAATTTTAACTATTAGGTCTATAATATAATATAAATTTTAAATTAGAGATTGATGGAAATGTTATTTGCTACAAAAGCGCAATTCATCGAAAATTTTAATTAATTTTTATGTATTTATTCTGAACAGTTCTGAAAAAGAGCTATTTTCCGAACCTGTCTATTATTTTATAATGAATAGAGATGTAACATTGAAATTTTTATTATCAAAATCATTAGACTAATTTTCGAAAAAAAGAACAGATATATCATGCTACTATTGTCTCTGTGTCCTCATTAATAATTTTTGAAGTAATTAATAAAATTTTATAAAATTCGTTAGATACGTTCGTTAGAAAGTTCAAAAATTATTAAGGAAAATCTAGAGAGATATCGAAATTAATTTTAATTAATTTCGATATCTCTCTAGATTTCCCTTAATAATTTTTGAACTTTTAGACAGATTTTTTTTGGCATAGTATGGCCTTCTTATTGAATTTATTAAAAGAAATTCAATAAGAAGGTCTCTATCATGCCATTAAAGCTAATTTCGATCATATGCTTATTAATCCCACATATTTAATCATTTTAATATAACAAATGCGTACGGAAAATTCTTAATTCTTTCCAGAACTGCTTATTTAAACCGCAACTGAGGATATGAAAAAATAGTTAAGAAATAATACCATTATAAACTTCTTACAAACTATTGAATATAAAAAAATCGTGTTAATTTAATTTTTTTTCTTTAACGATGATTTTTAAAAAATATCAATTTACTAAAATTCGATTTGATTGATAGCAACTTTATATCAAAATACCAATAAGATATTTTTATCATCATTCAAGAAAAAAAAATTGATCGCGTTATGTCCAATTCATACTATAACGTTAATATTTTTGCGAATATAAATACATATGCAAGTAATTATAAATAAATACATATAAAGATATGTTTAAATATATTAAATAGCCATATTTTTATTTTCAGGAAAAATTATGTCATTGGAAAATTCTTAAAATATAGTATTTATTTAAGATAATGGAAAATAACTACAGGTCATGTTTCGAAATACTGTAATTCCTGCAAAAAAAATATTTAATAATGAATAAATTAATTTTAGTCGTGTAGTATTATTGTAGTTATTTATTGATTTTAACATATATCTGAGAAATAAACAGATAATACTTTCTTACTTTAAAAAATTATAACATTCAATATAATAAAATATACAAAAAGCCAACACTTAATACATAACGTAAAAAGTCTGTTTTAAATCATAATGCAATATTAGGGTTTTTATTGTAACTATTTAGGGTGCGTTCGTATAATCGTAGGCAACGACCCTGGTCGTGTAGATAACGACTCAACTGATTGAGTTGAGTCGTTACCTATACGACCAGGGTTGTTGCCTACAATTATACGAACTCATCCTTAATCTAGTTAAGCGTACAACATACTGTATAAGAAATAAACCAAATATAATAACACTACAAAGAAATTAGAATAGGCTTATTTGCCACAATTTGAAATTGGCTATTTTGATTTACGTTATTCCTTTATTTTTTAAACCATCAACTGAGCAGCTGCTTCTAAATTGTAATAAATATTATATTCTAATTTCTTAATACTGTATTGCACTTATCTTTTTATATATTAGATTGGATATCGTTTTTGATTGGATATCGTTTACCTTTTAAATGAAAACTATTTCAAAGACATTCTGACGACAAAATGTTATAATCCTTGATTATAATACATATTATTAAATACATTCTTCACTCTTTCGGTTGAAATGAAATTTTCAGGAAGCAGAAATATTTACATATTACTATAGATTTAGTCAAAATTGGATGAGCGATGCGATCTATAGAAAAATTATAGTGAAAAGACAATCTACTACCTTCATTTTGATACAGAAATTTTTAGATTTTAAATAGCATAAGAAACACATATATTCCAGATTTAGTCGAAATCGATTGAACAATGGGATTTATACATATTATACCGTGAGTTTTTCTTGAAATCGAACACACTGATTTTCGGCATCGAGCCAATTCTGATGGATATATATCAAGGAAGATTAGTAAGGAATGGAAGCTCCCATAGAGCTAATGAGAACTGATTTTTGAGTGGCGCCCTCATGTGCTCATTAAGAAAATTAAACGTCATACGTCATATGCAACGTCATATTTTTAAATGTACAGTTTTTAATTTCATTTTCGTAAATAATAAATCATTAAAAAAATGTATGAGTAAAGTTTATTTGAAATTCTTTTCTTCGTACAATTAAAATGCACACGATTTAAAATATTTAGTTTATTAAATATCCTTATACAGTATATATATAAAATGTAATGATCAAAAAACTGCAGAGAATATTACTAAAATTATAAAATAATTTATACAGAAAATTTTATTATAAAATTTAACAAAATTCCGTAATCAATTATTTAAAGAGTAAAGTATAAATAACAGTAATCACTTATCAGTTTATTTTAGCTTTTATTGTCTTTATATACCAATATAATTGAGTCAATGCGTATATTAGTATTATTTTTACAATTATTAAATCTGAACAATTTACACTTGTACTTATTTATTAATGATCTTGTTCTTCTTAATTTCAATTTACTTCTTGGTGTAGGATTAGATGGTGGGAGTCTCTTATTCTGAAGTTCTGAAAGAAAAATTATTTATATTTTTCTATTAATTTATTACATATTTTACTTTTATATTTCTGACCTTCATAATTTGCTTAGCTGTTAATTAATTAATTTTGTTTCAAAGGAAGATAATTGGTTATATTACTGCAATATAATAATATCTGCAATTATGTAAACTTAAATTATTTACCTAATTTTTACTTTAACTAACAAGGAAGGTTAGGCAACCCGGAAATTCAAAAAATTCTGAAACTTTGTGTGCAAATAGCGTAGTTCATCCTTAACCCAAAACAATTTTTTTGTTTTTGCCAAATAATGTTATGAGGGGGTGAAATAACCCCTCAAGTAAAAGCGTTTGAGATGAAAAGTGTATTATCATCATCGTTGATTATTATTAATTAGAAAGAAATGATTTTCAATTAATTAAAATTGCATAAGATTTTGACAAAAAAAGTTTAAATTTAATAATTAATTAGTTAATTTAAAGCTATTCACTTAACAATAAAACTCAAATTTTAATTTCAACGAGAAAAATTGTTTTATTTTTAAAAAGCTTTTAATTTGGCAACTTTTAAAACTTCTTCATGATACAAAGAGGAGCCGGAATTACGTCATGTGGTGGGTGTATCACCGGTTAATCTCGTTCCGGTAATCTACAAATGGAGGAAGGTGTTATCTGTCCTTTAACTGGCATAGTAGAAAACAGCTTTTTATTTTAATTAGAAAGCAAAATATCTTTTGAAATAGTAAGTTTTTTAAAATGTTTAATACTCAGTTAAAGATTAATTAATTGAAAGACGTGTAGTTAGGAGAAGAAACTTCTTTCGAAATTAGGCTTAAAAGTTAACGTTTTCAAATTTGTAAAGGTGATTTTCGTTAATTTTTTGTGAAATTTTACCAGTTAAGTAGAAATGAAAATTGCAAAATTAATTATCTTTTTAAACCACTTTGTATGAGTTTTTCCATAATCATTTCAAGAAAATAGCTGTGTAATAATTTTTCTGGCACAAACCCTATATGCTATGTTTATAGTTTAATTTTATGTAAAAAAAAAAAAAAAATAAAATTACAAATATTTCGGATATTCAGGATTAATTAAACTATTGAAAAATTGAAATAAAACTACAAACACATTTAAATCTCTGTACAAAGCATGCCTGTCAAAAAAGTTCAAAATTTGTATAATGAGTATAAGAAAATATGGCCAAGATTGCAAAGAATTCTTTTGCCTTAAGGAAATTATGCTATAGTTCTTTAAAAGAAGCTGTTTTGTAGTTCTGACGTGCAATATATGGTACTAGTAAATATATTTTTATAGCAAATGATCAAAGTCTGATAAAGAAATTGACCGAGGAAATGTAACGATTTATATCTAGATTGTCATTACATATTTGAAATCAGATGAAAGATGGTATTACACAATTAGAATGTAGTTATACATTTCAATATGTACAATACTCTATATTTTGATTTATATGCTGTATACATTGTATCAAATTTAACCTGTAGTAAAATTATAGTTAAAAACTTTCTGGGAACTGTAATTATATAGATTATTTGATTTATAAGTGCTTGTTTTATGAATTTTTGTTAATTTTTGCTTTTATTAAACTGTTTTCATTATTGATTGATTTTGATATACTATAATTTAAATCATTGTATTTTGTTCCATATTATTTATCTCTAATTCATGTTTTAATTTTTTTCTTGCATATAAGGTCTTCAAATTATTTTGGTAAAAAAATTATTCAAATTTATTACAATTTAATAATATGAATAATTGATTACTTTTATGTTTTTTTTTTTATTCTTTACTGATTATATCAGGTATTTTCATATCAAATTTATCTCTATATACCATTGATTTTAAACAAAAATAAAATTAACTGTTGCCTGTACACAGCTGATTAAAAAAATTTGTAATCTACTTATGCATTTTTCAAAAACTTTTTATAATAAAACTAACCTAAAAAAAAGTCTCATTTATATATAACCATTAAGAAAATTTTTCTGTTCATATATAAATTTGAATTAGGATATTTTGTTTTTGGTTAGATTTAACACTTAACAGTGTCCTTTAAATAAGCGAATTATTTTATTTCAATTTTAATAAAATAATTCTCACTAAAATCCATAATTGTTCAAATTCTAATTTTCAAAACATTTATTTTTGCAAATTTTTCGTCAGAATCAAAGCTTTTGAGAATTACAGAAATTAAATATTGACCTTATATTTACAGTAAATTTTATAATTAATTGTCATGATTAGTATTCTGATTGTTACATTAGGTTTAAATTTAGAAATACATTGTATTACCTGACTCAAATACAAAATTAAGTGACAAGAAATAGATAATAACCATGTGTAAATTACTGTTAGAGTTTGTGTTATTTATATTGATGATTTTGGAATGCTTTAACATCAATAAATTAATTTCTAATACCCAAGAATCAAATATTTATATTTGAATTAATGGCAAATAATGAATTTTCACTTGTCAGTTTTTAAAATCTTCATATTACATTCATAAATCAGATACCCAGTATCTATAAAATATATCATTGTGTATATTATATATATATAAATATACACAATGATAAAGTGTATGCTCAATAAACAATTGTCAACTAATCTAAAACTGTAAAAATTTAACCTCAAGTCTTGATTTGGTTTATGGTGGCACAGTTTAAATAACTGGAGTGTTTGTTACAAACTATTATATAATTTAGTCAATAGATAATAAAATATCAAATGTTTTGATTGGAATAAATATTTCTAGAAGACTAACTTATTTTTAAATATTTAAATTAAGTTTTTTTTCTAAAATTCGAAAGTTTTGTAAATTCTTCATATTCATAACTAATAGATTATTGATAAACATCAGTGAAAGACTTCAGAATTTACAGTAAAAGTAGGATTTGGTTCCTGCACACACACCATTCTCTAATATTTGAATTAGAAGTTTATAATATTTTGAACATTATTAATATTTATATAATAATGCTGAATGGTAGGTAATGTGTCCTTGAAAATAGTTATATAGAAATTTTTTCCTGTAATGATAGAATGAATAATCAAGCAAAAATATGTGGAAGAATAACTGATTTAGGGCTATACATAATTCAAACATTTAAAGGCATATAGGTAAACAAATTGAAGCTGTCCTTTTCAAAATGTACTGTGTAATTATTGATGACTATTTTAATTAAAATTTAAATGCTAAATTTTGTAAATTTTTTATACTTATCACAAATTGTTTATTAACCAAACTGTTCCACCACAAATTTTTCCTTAATTTTTTTTGTTAATGCAAAAACTTTTATACTAGTATATAAATGGAAATTGTTCCTTTAATTATTGAAGAGGAATTTATTGATTTTAAAAATCCCTTTTATTGGGGAAAATATTTTTCATAATATAAATATCCTGTTTTTATAATTTTGTATTTAGCATATATTTTCATATTTAATATTAAAGGTTATGCAGATATTTAAAAGGACTGTTGAGATTAATCTTAAGTTTTTAATTGAATGACTAGAGTGAATCAAGAAATCTGTAACACTTCTATTTATGATAATACTTGTTGTGATTTAATTTTTAATTAATTTTTAATGTTTGTATTTTTAATGAAAATCTATTTGAATTTTAGATTTTTCAAACTTTTAAATCATTAAATTTTTATTGATTGAAAAAAGTCATCAATAATAATAATATAACCATTTTTATAAAAAGTATTTTTTAAATGATTCTTTTTCATATGCTACAGATTTCAAATATACACAATTTTTTACATTTAATTGCTTTCATCTTTTAATGAGACTATATGGAGACTTTGGAATTTTTGTATAGTCAGAATGAATGATTAAACTAGCTTGTAATGCTAGTTTAATCATTGCTTAACAAAAGAATGATGTATTCCAATTTTGAATGAGGGAATATAGGCAATGTGAAATATTTCTCAAATTGCCTTATAAATGGATGGAGAAAGTAATTCTAAGATTATTATTATGAAAATATATTAAAATTCTTTCAAATGATTTACATCAGTGGTTTACAAACTATCTGTACCCTCGTTTTTTATAAACAGGCATGCCTTATTTTTCATAGCTGTCTGATTTTATATTTTCTAGTTACAATTTAAAATTACAAAACAATATATCATATTTTTTTATAAATAAATTGTATGTAAAAAATATGCTTATTATGGTGTAATAATTTTTAATACAATTAAACAAATCTTACAATAAAAAATGAAATAGAATACACCTTTAATACAACATATTTAATGTCATTACATCCACCTATCTCATATAATATTTAATGTGATAGGTGGGCTTGTTTTTGGCATACATTTTCTCAAATCAGTGTATCATTGAAGATATCGCTACTTGCAATTCATTTTCGATTACTAAATGAGATCGATATTTTGTCTTTAAAACAGCTATAGCAGAAAGTTTCTGGATAGTTGAATGTATATGTTTATATTCCTTTTGCTGGTTCATTTTTTTCAACACCAATTTGAATTTTTGTTTCAAAAATGATGGTTTTGTTAATTCTTGCATATCTCCTTACCATAGACCTAGTCCTAGTGGGGTACGTTCCACAGTTTGGAAAACACTGACTATATTAAATTGCACATTAATAATATCAACTGTTTAATATTTTGAATGAACCATCTACTGATTGAACCAGGTAACCCTTTAAATATATTTGGAATAATAGGGAATGATCTAATTAAATACTTTGCAATGGTTGATTTTCCAAATATATCAATGAGGATCAGAAAAATAAAAAATGGCTAAGAATTTAAGAATTAACAAATAACATAAAAGTAGCTTATTAATAGAACCAAGATAATTTTTTAAAGTATATTCAGATATTGATACATCATCCATAAACTACACTGAAGAAACAAGTAGAAAACTCTTATGATGCATGTCTCTTATCTTACCTATCCCAATGATGAAACATCTTTTCTCTCAACTACAAGAAAAGATAACTCACTCAAGTACACACAGTACAAAATTACACACAGGCCAATGCTATTAAAGATATAAAATTATTAAAATGAAAGATAAACAATATTCATATCAAACAGCAAATTTAAAAAAACTTACAAAACACATTTATCAAAACTGATCATGATGATACATTCATAACTTTTCCTGTTTTTAATTATATTTAACCAAGAACTTCCAGTAAATTATTAACATCTTTTTTTGTTAATATTCTTCTAGATTCTTCTTAAATATATACCACTTTTCATTGATAGTTTTCTGATATAGTGGACTTGGGTTTTATGAACTATTGAATTTGTTCCAAAAAGTATCGCATAGAACTAATGTTAATTGATGCCATTCCCCTTTATAACTATTTTCAGGGTCCATACAAGTAAGTAAAATCGAGAGTCCACTATATATTCCTCCAAAATAATGGCTTGACTCCACAAGATCAATATTATTAATCTGATGACTAGCAAGCACTACTCACTTAATTGATCCTTAGTGCTAAACAATTTGTTAGGCCTAATGAACATTTGAATAAATTTATATATGCTTTTTTTTTATTCAGTATTATTGGTTTTTGAATCAAATATTAACCAATATATTTAGTTTTATCTGACATAAATTTAATTTTTATTTATGCCTAAGATGATAGAAATATGTACTTCCAAAAAAATATTATTTAAGAAATAATTTTATTAGACTGTGTTCCAGAGTGAATATTTATATATGAAAAATAATTTATTTTTAATGTATATTTATTAAAAAGTTCATTTTTAATAACTATTGATTTAAAGTTAAATATAAAAAAAAAAATATATCAAAAAATTATCCTTCTTGAAATTAGAAAATAAAAAGTTTAAGAACAAAAGGCAGTAATCAGATTACAGTAAACTATAAACATTAATAACCATAAAAACAGCACTACAGTAGCTTAAAACAAAATAGAAGATTGTTTATTTTACAAACATTTTTGGCAAAACATTTCACCATCCTCAGGTTAGACTATGGAATAATAGAACAAATTTCAAACAAATAAGTCATTGCCTAGGTTATCTGGCTGGGTAACATAAATATAACAAAGTAAATAAAATAAATAAATGAACATAATATATAACTAAGTATACAATAAACTCCCTTAAACAAAAAGGTGCTAAATGCATAACACCATCACGGAGCAAAATGAATTGGGTTTGGTTGTGGTGGTTCAGTGCTTAATTATCCCTAATATAATAGCAGTATATTGCAGACTCATCAGTAAGCAATTTGTTAGATATTTATTGGGTTGTCTTTAGGATATACTCCTATGCTGGTGGCATGCCAATTGCTGGCCTATCATTGACTAGATTTTATCTCCTTTTTTCTAGTTATCTTGATCATCTCTGCTAATACAACTTGGGATTCATTTCTAATTTGCTTTACAATCTTAGTGTTGCACCAATCCACTGTTATGTCTGCATTATAGGCTCTGTTGCTAGTGTGGTGTTCAAATACACCTTTATTATATCCCTCTGTGCTCCTTAAGTCTTTGACCCAGAGTTCTCATTGTCATGCCTATATATGCTGCTTTTTGATGGGTATCTTGATACTCTAACGGTATTCTGTAGATACCAGATCTTTCCAGGTCTCCTTTATCATTTTTCTCGTTTCTCAGGCTGCTAAATATATTTGGCATTCTTCATATGCTAGTCATCTTATGTGCTTTCCTACATCTATTGCAATTTTCATGCTGTCAAGTGTATTGTAGCCAAATTTAATGGGTGATTCTACCACCATCGTATGGGTGTCCCAATAGGGAGTCTGATGGCAGGGCCACTAGCAGAGATTGTATTAAGAACCTTAGAACTGCAAGTAATAGTCAACTTTCCAACCAGATATTCAGTATACATCAGGCATGTGGATGATACATTAACAGTTTGGCAGAACAAGAAAAGAGTAGGAGAATTTACTGTGGCCTTCACATTACCAGCTTATGGATTAGCTCTCAAGAAAGACCAAGAGAGCAAACATGATGTACATTACTTGGATATAGCAATAATAGTAGATAATCAAACAATGAAGATTGCCATTTACTAGAAATCCACTCATCAGCCAGTTCTAATACCTA
>WUQG02445961.1:0-35469 GCA_011317285.2 Androctonus mauritanicus
AATAACTTACAACTACTACCATACTTCTACCTTGATTTATTTTGAGTAAACCTAGTTAAAATCTTTTATCACTGCCAGATTGCAAAGTGTGAAAAATACAAAGAAGATAACATTTTATCTTAGGCATATTATTGAATTATTTAGTTCGGAAAAAATCTTAACCAGTTTTAAAAGACATGAGTATTTTAACGGATTGAAATTTGCCCTATACAGTACTATACAATGATAATAATTAACTAATTATTAAAAGTAAAATGCTTAACAAAATAATTACTTTTCAGTTATTTATACGTCACTTTTTGTGAAGATAACTTAAAATTATTTTTAGCAAACATTATTCTATCTGAAACTTAATTTAATATTTGTACAGTTTAGTTTATATTATTATTTCAATTCATTTTAATTTTAATATATTCTATTTACTATTCTATTCAACAAATTAATGATTTCTTATTATTTACATAAGCACTATCTACAATATGATCAAGAAACTATATTCTTCAAATTTTACGTACAGAAATCTCCAAAACGATGATTTTGTTAGAGAACTCTTCCTTTTAATCCTTCGTACAGTATATAGTTTTACACTAACATATTATTACCTTTAGTTTTTGGCACTTGAGTCCCGGAAACAATTTACATCCTTGGGAGTCTATAGACCAGGGCTGCTATAGACTATTAAGTATTTTTATCGTATTATCCAATTCTAAACTAAATTTGAATTATGTATATAGGTCTATAATATCTATAATTATAACATTACTTAAATTTGATAATCTATGTTTTATTAAAGTTGATCATAAATTAAATCTATCATGTAAAAAGAGTAAGACTTTTTGAAAACCTAAACTTTTTAAAAAGAATAATCACCTTTACTAATTATACGTTCTCTTAAAATAATATTAAAATTCCTAGTAGAAAGAAACTGTATCTAATTAATAATGCAGTCTATACGAACTACAGAAAAATATAAAAAATTTTAAATGATAATTAAAGTTAATTATTGTTCATAATAGTTTTTTAAACTATTTTAAAAATTCAACTAACCTTTATGAAAAAAATTTGTATTGGTTTCATTGATCGAAATTTCGGACATGGTTAACGAACGTTTGCACACGCTGAGATACTCTTCCGAACAGGTCACCTATTCGCAGATATCTAACTGATTGGCCTTGGGATCTCTGTATTTCTCCCAAGCAATTTAATAATACTTTTTTCCCTTCCTACAAAACCGATTTAGATAATGAATAAAAATGTCATCTTATAAATCATCGGAACACAACTGAAATTTTAAATACACTTTATAGTACGAAGTATATATTGTATTAATATATTAATAAATAAAGATAAAATTTCCTTTTAGGATTTCCTCCGGTAAAACGTCGATTTTTTTATAATTTGTTAAAATTCTGTTCTCATTTAAAATGATTTAACCAAAATTCCCATAAAAATGATAGTTTAAACAAAGTTGTTTGATATGCAGTACTAGTAGAAACCGAAACAGAACAAAAAAATTATCCAAACAAAATTTTCATTCCATGTGCTTCGAAATTCCAATAAACTTAGCATGTCTAAACACGTAATTGGTATGAAAGAAACAGCACAACAAACACATATTTCATGAAAAACTGTTTATGGGGGTCACTGATTTTATTCTTTAGCAGTTGTCCTCTATATTTTACGTCTTTTACTCAACCTTGACTAACACTTTCTGATAGACTTCCAAATTGTTCTTAAACAGTTTTTAGATGTCGAAGAATTTTGCGCTGGCTTTTGTTCGAATTTGTTTCTGGGACAAACAAATCTTTTGTGGGTCTTACTGGTCTAAAATAGTATTTTTTTAAAATCTTCTAAATTTGGCTTAAAATTCCTCTTACCTAAAATAAAAAAAACGCTTACCCTAAAACGGCTTCTTGTCTAAATTTCAAATGCTTTAAACATGGACTCGGAAAAAAAATTCAATTTATTTTAATAAAACGCGTTTTTAAGTGGGCATTCTACTAAGATTAATAAATCATTATGAATGAAATAAAATAAGATTACGTGATTTACAATGACAGACAACGAGAAACAAAAATAGGTCAATTAGTTCCTGTAACTTCAATCCATAAAAAGCTATTGAGAAATAGTACAATAATTGGCCGGCAGACGGCTGCGGCAGCAATAATGACATGTTCGCATTTTTATGAATGATACAAAATTCACCGTCATCGACCCTAACGCGGTAAATCGTATTTAAAGAAAAGCAACTTAATTTTAATTATCTATTCTGCAGTACGATTATTAATAAAATCGAATGTAATTTAATCATTGCAATCTAAATGACGGTCATCTGTTTCGTGATCACCTGTTACTACAGTCACGCAGGCTATCACGAACAAAGAGGTCAAGCACCGCATGATAGGTAGTTATGCATTAAGAATAACGAGTCACCTTCGTTTTATAATATTAGTACGAGCTGTAATAAGTGCTAAGTTTGCTTTCTTTAATGGAGCAAAATGGCGCCGACAAAGATTCCTGACGTCATTATAACCCCATTACCCGATCGCGATAACCGGCATTTTTTCTTTTTTAATATACAGTATACAAAACTGCCAATGATATATTCCTATACAGAATGTAATGGGGTCTTACGGGGCTCGACATAACCCCCTTAAGTTAAAACTTATGACGTATACTTAAAGTGTAATTAATAAATTATAATTTTTATTATTCTGTTCTAAATCCGAAACGAGATTAGGTCCTATAATTAATATTCAAAAGACGGAAACATAGCCCAGAGCTAAAGAAATTTTTTCTTATTGATAAGAATGGCATAAGGGTAGAAGGATTACTCTTGAAAATACTACCGTAGCAACAAGAATATCGAGTTCTTTACCCCACGTTTCTGTTCATTCTGGTTTATGTATGAACCTTTATATATATAGCAATTCTCTCGACATATGTCTTTTTCCCCCCTACCTCTTCGGATATTTATACTTCGTATAAAGGGATACTGTCAAGTGGTTTCGTCATGATATACGAAGAGAAATTTTTTCTTTTTATTAAGTTGAAAAAACTTCGTCAGTAATAAATTATGTAACATAGGATATAATTTACGCGATTTTAAGCTCTTTTCCTGCTGATATAACCAATTTTTCATTAATTTACAGAAAAACTTGTTAAAAAGTTATTAAAAGTTAAAAATATATATACTTAAATTTTATTAAAATAAATCTGTTTATGCCATTATAATTAATTTGATTTTTTAAATTATTCTAATAAAAAGCAAGACGAAAGTGGATATTTGATCGAACTAACAGGAAAAAAAAATACCAGTTTTAACTCAGGTAGACATTACACGATGCTAATTTTAAACAACCTAAAGAAGGGTTCTAATTTCAAGTAGTTATTGATCTAGAATGCAATTGTTTCTATACCATTCAATGAGCTTCTATCATCAATGTAAGAAATAGATATCATCTTTAGTCACCAGATTAAAATCAACCAATCAGAAACTTCTTAACGTCACTGAGAATGATATATGCCTACAGAATGACAGGGGTTATATTTCATCTAAGAACGTTCTAAAGTAGAATCTTTTTCTTTTTTTTTTTCATTTTCTTTTTCATTTAGTCGCCGACTAGGCGACCATTGGGACCTCTCCAAAAATCAGTGTTGCCACGAAGCATCGTGTTTCTTCAATTTTCGACTAGCCTATGACCTTCACGACTTAGTTGAGACTATATTATATCCTTCTACATATTCATCGATGGAAAATTCTCTTAAAAATTCCACCATATTTGCCCTATACAGAAAGACGATACAACTCTTGAGGGATAATTTATGGCTAACAAAAAAAGTGGTTTGCTTATCGGTATTAAACACGTACATGTTTAATAGATTTAATCATTTTTAAATGCACTTATAAGAATCTATTTTTACAGGAAACTTCAACTTTTAGTTCCTAATTTTCGATCATGACCTAAAAAAGAAAGGAAAAAAAAAATATTTCCCTCCCAAACTTAATAAATCTTTCTAAATTTTGCTCATAATGCTTGTTAAGCAATGCTTTTCGTTATGTAAAAGTTTTAAATTTATTAATGTTTAAACCAATTTAAAATTGTTTTTCTTAAACTTAATCTCAAAATATTATAAACTAAAATATCATATCTTGAAATTGATAACTTTGCCTGTGAATGATTTGACTTGTTAAAGTTCAGAGGTCATTCTTAGCTACACCTTACATAAGTGATAAAATATATAATTCGATATGTTGCAACAATTTATAATGGTTATTTTTATATATTATTATATAATGAATTCATTCATATAAATCTAGACAAGAAAAAAAAAATTCTTTTTAAATTTTAAAAAATAAAATATCACCATCGCTTAAGTTATCAAATTATACAATAAAAATAATTATCCGTACTTATAATTTAGCAATTTCAAATGATGCTATATACTTAAATTAAATTTATAAAAATTTTAATCGAATTATAAATCAATTTTAAACCCGCCTTATCTAAAATAATTGACCTAAAGTTTATCAAAGATTGCTACCCTATATACTATGTATAATTATTGATTTAATAAAGATTAGATTATTTTATTTAAAAAATATATATAATATATTGAATATAATATACTTCGATTTATATTTCGAATAAATGAATTCAAATTATCAACAGTCAAACAGAGAAAAATTTAATCGAAACAGTTCGAAATGATTAATTTAAAATTAAAATAACCAAAATCGGAAGCCGCTTTTCAAATGTTATCTTTTAAATTAAATAAATAAAAAAAAAAATTAGCATTTTAATTTTAATTACATACGACATTCATCTATTAAAATCAAGAGCTTGGGAATTTTAAATTAAAAGTAATGAATTAATATATATTGAAAATATAAACAAGATTTTAAAATTTAACTACGGAGTTTTTATATGCCAGTATAATTAAATAAAGTGTATGAAATACAGTGTTATAATTCGTAAGTTGTTAATTCCCGAAAGACGGTCGATTTAAATGGTAAATTAATCTAAAATATATTATTATTTTTTTACTTTATTTAATTATTTTTAAAGATCACATTTACTTTTAAGATGATAACGATTTAATAAATTTATTACATTATCAAACCAACTGGCAACATTTAAAAAATATTTTAGAACTACCAATCAAACGTTATCATTCGGTTTTAAAATCAACCAATAAGAAAATTGAATATAATTTAAAAATTTTTTTTTGTTTTATAATTTAAAAAATTAAAAATGTTTCATTTATAGCGTCTAATAATAAAAAATAATTCATTCAACATTCAAGGAGCCTATACATTCTGTACATTCTAGACAGATTGCCATGACTACTTATTCGATTTTTTCCATTATAATTTAGTTCAAATGTTATATTAAATTACGAGTTGTAAAATACTTTTCATTCATTTAATAATAATAAAAACTTTAAAAAATGATTTAGCCTTAAATTCAAACATTGGTATCAATATCTGTTACATCCGTTTCCAGTTAAAAACGATTAGTAAGAAACAAAAAAATAATATTATTATTATACATTTAAAAAATAACAGAAAATCTACGCCTATGAAAAGCTGCTGAAGATAAAAATCAGAAAAAACCTTTTTTTTTTTCCTTCCAAGTGTTCTTTCCACTACATTTAGTTCTGAGAATTACCAATAGAGGCGCCTCGCATGGCCTAGAAACTAGATAGATGAAACGTTAACGTTAAACTAGGTATTTCGTGACAGCAAATCATCAATTTATTAACAAGATTGTATTTTTTCCTTTTTTTTTCTATACAAAAAAATAAAATAAAATTCGCGGTATAAGAATACCAATTTACTTAAAAAAAATAATAATAATAATAATAATAATTGCAATCTAAATTTTCGCTAGAAAAATTATAACCCATGTATGGATTACTATTATAGCTTTCATAATCCGAATGGTTACTGAATATTTATGCCATATAAATTACGAATCATAAATGTAATAGGACGTACTAAAAGCGGTTTCTCAAAATAGTTTTCTTTTTCGCACATCGTAACTGTGAACTTGCACTCTAAAGACTTTTGACTTCAGTCATTTGGAAGGTTGGATGCGTCTATTTTTAGTAAAGAATTTAATTCTGGTTGAAAAACTTAAAACACTGTTATAACTTTTAGGTTGATGGTAACATTTATTCGAAAGATATGTAATGCTTTCTTTCTTTTTTTTTCTGTTTTCTTTTAAGAATCATACAGGAATTTTTAGATTTTAAAAAATATGAACAGCACGCGAAGAGAACACAGGGAAAGAAGAAATATTACTCTAGAATGTTGGATCGACCAAAGTGCAAGGACATTAAAACGAGAACAGCATACACGTAAAAGTATGACACGTGTACCATTGGATATCTCCCTTCCTTGAAGTAGTCATGACGACGACAGACCCCATTCTTTAAGATTCAAAATTCCATCCAAACCAATATTCGTTTATGTACAGTATATATTTGAAATAGAAGTTATTGTCGCTATCCGGTATAAATTTTAATCCGCGAAAAATATTTTTATTATAAAACTCTTGATAATTTTTTTTTCCTATCTGAAAGGGTCATGCGTCTCGTTTTTTGATAAAATGCTATTAATAATATCTAATCTGTCCCATTAAAACTTGAAAATTTCGAAATGTATTTTTAAACAAAAAAAAAAAAAATGAGAAAAATATCTTTAACACAGAAATATTCGAATATTTAATAATCGATTTTTAGTATTTATTTTTAAAATTTCACTCAAATATAATTGTTTTTTTTTTTCAATATTTTATATAGATTTTTCAGATTTTTAATAATCGATTTCTAAATACTCGATTATCAGTAACGTTTTCAGATATGAATAAGTGTGTACTCGATGTTTGAAACTGACAAACTGGTTTTTATTATTTTTATGATCTATTTCGTAAAATCGAACTTCCGAATCGATTACTTATTAGTAATTAACACATTTTTAAGGAAAGATAATTCGATTTAAACGTCGATTTCAAAACCGATTTCTTAATTGAATTATCAGTTTTAAAAAACATTCGATTTCGTTCTCATATGACGAATTTTATAATCCGATTTGTTACAAATATTTTAAGACGCAATAATTGTTATTATCTGAATTCTAAAGCACGATAAAATATTTTATTGTTAGTATAATATCATAAAAAAGAATCTTAGCAAAAGTAATCCCTTCAAAAATTATAACAAGCATTCATCATTGGTTGATCTTCCTTTATCGAATTCTAATTATTTTATTATACAGCATGATGAAAAATCTGCAGAAACAAGTGTAACTCTGCTTTTTTTATAGCCGTTAATAATTATTTAAATTAAAATTTTGAAAAACAGAAAACACTAATTAATTTAATCACACACAACGAAGAGTATTCGATTAAGCTAGCACATAGAATTATAGATCTAATTTGATCTGTTCAACACGTGACTTAACTTTAATGACCGTAAAGTATCCTCATCTTAACATATGAGCGATCATATCGAATATAATTTTCCTTAAATATGCTCATGCTATCGATTTTATTGAAAATTCTATTATACAATACCATTTATATGCGACGATTTGATGGTCTCATAGCTCAATCCGGCGAGGTCGCGTACCTGTATTATTGCACGAAGTCCTACATATAATCACGTGATAGGTTACTCTAATCGAACTGCAGATCATATTCAACTACTAGTGGTTACACATGCAATTTTAGTCTCGCGGAGGGAGGAGGAAAAAGATAATATAAAGCTTCCTACCCGAAATAAAAGCTAAATAATATTTGAATTTAATAAAGCAGATAAAAAGGAGAAGTCTACTATCTTGTAAAGCATCCACGTGTCTGACCTACTGCATTCATACGGGTGGATAGCACTATATGCGTACAGTTAAAGGAGGAATTGACTCTGCTGAGAAACGTGTTCGTGTTCCATAACTTAACCTTATTAGAGGTTATTGCCATTTTGGTAGAAATTCTACTCAGTGTTGGTTAATCCGATACACAGTTACATACATATTATACCGTAAATAAAATTTTGATATCATAGGTTTAAAACAGCGAAGCGTTTTTGGAGATTGCAACTCGTCCAATTTTGTTTAAATAAAAAAATAAAAATTAGTAATTAGTAAAATGATAGAAGTACACGACTGTACATAAATTAACCATATAAGACTTTAATTGTACGTAACAAACGCGAATCTGTAATTAAAATATCGAACGTTACCTTGACTCTTAACCCATAATAATTTAGCTTCGAATATCGAGGACACAGACGTTCATGGGATTGGACGACCCGCTACTTGGTCAAGTGACTGGACTTCGCATTATTATTTTTTTCATTTTTTGAAATATTTTAAATAATATTTTTATGTATATAATCATACAACAAATTGTAATATTTTTAAATAAATTCACGAAAAGAGGATAAAGTTGTACATTAAAAGTGCATGAACATCGAGGTTGCAGAATCATGACTAAATTAGCAACCATCTGTCCTTAACGTGAAAGAAGAGAAATGGCAAATACTCGTGCATTATTCTATGTCAACGTACTCGGAATGATTGTAGGTGGATGAAATATTCGAAAGGTTTTCCAAGTTTTAAAAACTCGTATATCACTCTTCTGTTTTAAAATGTTGCGCTTGTTTTTCTTTCAGACATTTTATAATTTAAAATCGAATTTTTAAATTGTTATAAATGTTTCTAAATCATTTCTCAAAAGAATTATAAAATTTAATGCATTATTAACGCTCTTAGTTATTTTTATATATTAATATTTTTTTCTTTTATTTAAATATATATTTTTAATATTTTAGTATTCATTTAATACATCTATATTTTCGAAAAAAATTTATAAATTCATTTTTAAATATTGTAATTATGACATTTTAAATATATGATTGCAATTTTTATAAAAATTTGCAAGCATAATTAATTGAAACTTAGTTTTTTTTAATAAATAACATAATTGAAAGTTCAAAAAATTCCTTTTCTTTTACTTTATAAGTATCTCAGATTATATATATATATATTGAAAATTAAGAGAACTAATTATCATTTAAGTTTATTGTAACATTATTATTACTTAAACTCGACCCGTGATTATTTTTTAATGATCGGAGCGCGGGAATATGAACTGTAATTAACCAGCAACACATTTATCTAATTTTCTACGTCACAATTAATGAAGTTAACTGGATAGGAAAAGAAGAAAAAAAAACGAAAGAATTCCCATGATAAAACTGAAAATCGACGTGACACGATGCGAGAAGGCTACAGATACCGCGGCACACGAAGCGACGCGACTAGGCACTACATTACACGATGCGTCGCGACTGGTATCGGACGCGATTTGAGGATAAAAGTAAGAAAGCGACTCATCGAAAAACTATTATAGTAACATAAAACTACTCACCATATCATTACTGTAACCATTACTTGGATTAATAGGTAGACACACATTATATAAACATCTACAGTCCGGCCTAGATTGTGCGGGGTGACTATGTGCAGGGTGGCTAGTGGTGCCCGGTGGACAGGGGCAACCGTTGCACCACCTTTGATGCACGTGTACTGTAGTGGTCCCTGTGGTACCGGTAGGTCCCGATGCGGTACCGCAGCACGTTTCACAACCACAACCGTCGTCTGCAGCTAGTAGCAAACCGGGGGGATGCATTTTTATAAAGATGGTAGCACAAGCCTATACATAGCACGTGTTGCGATCGATGTGGCTTAGCCGGCAACTAATGACTGACCCGGCTCTCGACTAGCACTCCTCACACCTATCCCATAATGCAATTGCTGCCAGCTGAGTGATAACACGTGATCATTCCAGTTGCTACGGCTGTGGTCCGAAAATGGAAGCCGATAGGAGGTAGCAAAGCTGGTTGTCATGGCGAAATCGTGGCCTCGTCCATTACAAGGTCGGATGGAGAAGAGTGAACTGACTGTCGTATTGCTGTTTCAAGGGCAGAACAGATGTTACTTTGCCTTATTTCCGAAACATTTTTTTTCATTTTAATTTTCGTTTTCCTATCATGCTATTATTCTAATAATGTTTAAAAATTAACTGAATGATTTTATGTTTATATCTTTTGTATAATATATGTAAAAATAAGAAAAAATATCCAAATAATTTTTTGTTTCTATTATGCATATAATAATAATATATATAATATATTTTTTTTTTTCGTTTTTATATCGCATTCATCTCAGGTATGAAGGTCGATTTAATGCGGTTAAATTACAAATCGGTGATTCAGATAACAATAAATGATACCCGATAATATGATACAAACTCTAATAATAGATATATTTTTAAAATATGTTTTCTAATAAATTAATATATATAATTATATATAAAAAAACACGTCTGAACAACTGACCCGTATTGATTGATATGTCCTTTTAATGGAGATAGGGGGAAAAAGAAAAAAAAAGAAAAAAATGTTTAACGCTATCAAACGTAACTAATAGGCTTTAAAATTGGTTATTTTATATAAGCTTGTATTATAAATGTTGAGAATTATATAAATATCTAAATCCTCAGAGAATAAGCCAAACGAACTTTAGCCAGTTGGCTTCTTGTCATTGGAAACATACAAGAAGATATAATTCATCTTATAAGTATGGTTTTCCAACCGTGTGGTGTGTGTTTTCTATGTTTAGAGGCCAGGAAGCGCAATCTTGTGTTAGCTAATTATTATTATTCAAATGTATATTTTTACAGTCTAACTAGCAATAATTTTTTTTTTTTCCAATAAATGAAATAATACTCCAAAATGCTAAATATAGCTTTCAGCGTAAGTTGCGAAGATTTATTTTGTATTTATGCGTATTTTATAAAAATTTTTCTGGAATAATTATACGGATTATCGAACTGATCAACCGTTTTAAGATTCACAAAACTTTTACCACGTTTAAGCGTTTAAACATTCTAGAAAGAAAAATGCTCCTTTATAAGGCCATTCCGAGGCCATATTGTCATTTAAATGGCATATAGGACCGGAAAGAGCCAAAAGACGCCCATGGTTACTGGTAACCACCCTATATTACTAAATTAACTATCCTTAAGCGATCTTCCCAATCTCTTTTTAAATTCTTGTTGCTGGGGCGATTAGTTAAAAATTAACTGTGTCTTTAAAACTTTTATTTTTTTTACTAATTATGACTTTTAGTTAATGTATATGCGTGAGAACATGCTACAAAATTCTATATTTAGTGGTATAATTTATCATATTTACATCTACTAATGTAATCTATGAATTGTCACTCCTCAGTTTTCTTTTATATTATAATCGAATAATGGGTTAACGAACTATTAAAAGAGAGGCCGGTTTACCGTATTGAATCGATTCCGTACTGTTTATGTCTAAGTAAATGTTGACGTTTTGGACTAAAAGGACTGAGGGATGGATATATCTCTTTTAACGAGTCTTGACAGACGAAAAAATTTTCCATCATTGACTGCTCGGTTTGTATTTTTAGCAAAAACAAATCCATTGATTGGATCTTGTTAAACAAACTGTCTCGATGATTTTTATATCTATATAAAAATATATTTATACAAATAGCTTAAAGCTCAAATAATATATATAAACTACATTAAAAATATTTAGTTTGGTTTACATCACTCGGAGAGTATTAGCATGCACTTGATTAAATTTTGGATTTTCCCGACCGCATCTTTAATTGCGAAAAAGAAATCCTATTAAGCATCTTAGATTTCTAAGTGCTTATCTAAGTTGGCTTCTGTAGAAACTTGGAACATATTACAAAGATCTGTCCGATATATTTATATATAGAGGATGTATTTTAACTTTTTTTTTTTTTTTTATTTTAGTATAATGCCCATGTTACGATAAAATGTTACTTTTTATCCAAATTTCTTATCTTAACCATTAAAATTTTTTTTTTCTTACTAATTAATACGGTTATAGACTCATCAAGTCGCAGTTTCGTAAGATAAAACGAAACGATATTAATTTTAAATTAAATAATTTAGATGATGGAGATAATAAGTGACTTTTATTTATTTTTAGGCAACTTCATTTCTAGATTTAACTCCGATTCATTTAATTATTCTTTGCTTTCTTTGACCTTGTTCTATTCCGATAGAAACTAGTTTTAAAATTTTATTTTCTCATTAAAAAAAAAAAAATACTGCTTTCCTTAAATTTTATATTATAAGGTATATAATATAAAAGAGTTTGTTATCATTTATATGGTACTTAAAAATTAAAAATGTTTAGATATTCTGTATCTTTCGTATGTAATTACTGCAACGCAGGTCAATGGCCGACATTAGTATTATATGATATTTTTAGAAGGTAATTGTGTAGAACTGAGTAAGCGAACAATGTAGTTTTATGCTGATTATTTTAACTGTTTTTAAATTATATATAATAATACTTATTAGAAATTTTAAGTAAATCTTATAATTATTTTTTTTTAAATATTAAAATTTAGTTTAAAATATGCAAAAAAAAAATTTATGTTTTCATATACTTGTAGACCTATTCACACATACATATATATACATATGTGTGTATATATATATATAACTTTTATATATATATATATATAAGATATAAATTATATGTGTTTTAAACTTTTCATTTTTTTATTTAATAAACTTGTTTTTAAAAATTGGAATTGATCCAGTCAATAAATATTTCAGAATAATAAAATATCCATGTAATTTCAGAGAATATAGTAATATTCTTTTATATATGTGTGGTTTAGTCATGTAGTTATAATCTGATAAGATTGTGGAGTCAATGAACTAAATACAGTATAGGGTTTTTATTTATTTTATAAGGTTTTATTAAAAACTAATTTCATTAATAATAAAAATATTCTTTGAATTGAAAATTATAGAAAGGAAAAAATATATAGAGTTTTGAGAGAAAAAGCAATTACACTATAGTATATTAATTAATTGTGGTAAAATATATGATATACAAACTATTATTTCATATGATAATATAAAAAAAAATATATTATAAAAATTCAAAAAAAAGGAACTATCAGAATTGATTTACTGGAATGTCACTGAAAATCTTTTTAAAAAATTAAGTATGTGTAACATTTTCCTTCTTGATGTGAAAGTAGAATTATAAGAGAAAAACTTGCTGGAGTTTTGCTTTAGGCAAACAAGCAATGAAATTAAAAATAAAAAAAAATATGTAGCAAAATAGAAGGAAGAAAGTTGCAATACAAAAAAAAATAAAAAAGATACCATTTGGTGAGAAATAAGATTGTTTAAGATTTTTCTTTACAATCATTACAAACCAGTTAGATCTGCTTGAAAGAACTGTAGGAAATGGGAGTCAAACTTCCTACAGTATATATTTTTTGAATAACAAACTGGATTTTCTATCTATTTATTTAATATGTAAATTTCTAAAAATAAATAATAAAATATTTTAAGTTTAAGAATTAAATGTAAAATTTTTTACATAATCTAATAAAATATTCTGAAAATGAAATTCTTTTAGTGATAATACTATCTTTATGTTAGAATATCTTTCATTCATAAAAAAGAATAACTGTAAAAGATTCAATATTTTTACCTTTCTTTAATTAAAAATGTTATGCACATAAAACTGAATCATTCATTGAAAAGCAGTTTTATCTTCAAAGGAATGAATGCAAATACAAGTAAAATCAATATATTATTACAACCTATGCATATATATATATAATAGAGTAAATATATTTCTATTTTTAATATCGTAACATTAAACAAAATCAAAGTTTTAATACTATAATTATAAATCATTTTCCAAAGTAACATTATTGAAGCAAGTCTTTAATTAGAAATTAAAAAAAAAGTTTATTTTATGTGCATATACATATATATACATATACAATTTTTGATTGTTAATTGCTTTATTAGTAAAATTTTTAAACATTTTGCTAGTAACATCATAACATTATTAAAATCAATAATGTAACTGGCATGTTAAGTGATATATTAATATAAAGTGGCATATTAAGCTTTTTAATATTTATACATTAATTTTTTATGTGGCCCATTTAAAGTTGTACTACTTGTGCCTATGACATTTTTCTAGAAATGATTAATTAAAATTCTTCAGTCATAATTTTATTATATTGTTCTGGAATATTATATTCTACTCACAAAAGAAAAAAAAATAAAATTATCATTTATAATGCATTTTCTTTTTAAAAATTTATATTTATATTATAAGTTTCTAAATATTTTATCAATTATTATATCAATATATATATATATTAAATATATTATAAATATATTTACATTATATGTGGATGTTAAAATATTATTAATTAATTTTATATCAAATTATTTATAGCTTTATCAATAAAATACAGCTGACAGTTTCAGGAAGATTTTTCTATTTTTAATCATATCTTTAATTTACCTTTCTGTGAAGTAAAACAAGTGATATAAAAGAAGATATCCTCAAAGACAATTATATAATGAAGGTCCTTTATCTATTCACTCTCACTGGTGTTAAGTAAATAATTCTATATAGAAAATTCTTTAGTTTTTAATCATTCAGATATATTTAATACAAAAATTCTCAAGTATATTGTTATAAAACAAAATATAATCCTGACAGATTATATTTAACTTTGATAAATATAATAATGTATCAAGTACATTCCATATTTAGATAAAAATAAATATCCAATCTGTTTAATCAAAGTTTCATAATAACATAAAAAAAAAAAATTAAATTTTTTCATGATTTACGAAATACAAAATTGCAAAAAAAATTATTAATGATTAAGAACAATATTATAAACATTTTACTAAAAGATAAAAGTGACTAAGTCTTTTGTTTATCATTTTGGTTTCACACAATGGAAAAGTTTCTAAATTTTTATCAAAAAAAAATTCCTAAATACTTAGATCACTTATACTTATCTACTTTTGTACAATTTATTGAAATTCTATCAATAAAACATATGAAAATAGTCGTAATTAAAATATAATTTAATTTTCTAATAACTGTGAAAATATACAGAATTAAAAAATAAAATTTTTTCAGCATTTATTATACCGGTAGTATTGATTTTTTTATACACAATAATAATAAATAAAATATAACTCTAATAGTATATAACTAAATAAACTGGAACTTATAATAATATCATTTAAATTACTTTAAATAATAAATTTTTTAATTTTTTAAATTAAAATTAATTAAAACACAATTTTTTTTTAATTAAATTTAATAATTAATAAAAATAATAATAATAAAATGTTAATCATTTATCTTTAAACTAATTCTTTTAATATTTAAAATCAAAATAAAAATTTTTCTAGTAATAATTAGATTTTATTTTCTTTTTTTTTTTTCCTTATGATTAAAACATGTTTAAGTTAATAAATTATAATGATTAAAAAATAATAAAATTATTAATTCAATTTTTCATTTTGTTTTATTATATATAAGCTTAATTAATACTTCATAAAGAAAAATTATATCAGGAATAGAATTAAAATATCAAACAGCTGTACTGTATATGCATAAAATTAAATGTAGATGCAAGTTTTGCAATATTATAGTGTGAAAATTGCGTCTTTAAAATTAAGCAAAAAATTATGAGATTGGTTTCCATATTGTAAATGAAGAACTCTTAGTTTAAATAGTTCTGATGCATTTTAAAAAAAATATTCTGGCATCATAAAATATATTCTATTTTTATGGTACAAGAACATCTGATACATAAACTCACTACTGTATATTACTTTTATGATACTAAAACATTTGAGTTTAAGCACATTCTTTATGTTTGGAAGAATTTTAGTGCAGAGAAATATACATTACTTACAATATACATTTCGAAGAGAATTTTGCTATATTAACATTTTTACATCGGAATATTTAGTAAAGAATTTTTGTAAACGAACATTCTTGCAAAAAGTTTGATACATATTAGCAGTAAAAAATATTTCTATAAAATTATTTTTGGGATTAGAATATTTTTACTAATTTTAACGCAAAGTAATTTTTTATAATAAAAATATATTTAGTACACTTCTGCCTTGTTAAACTTATTGTGTATAGTTATTTTAAAATGCTTAAAAAATGCGTAAAGCAAACGAAGCGTATAAGCTATTAGTTACAATGTTATATATATTTCTGTATTCTTCTCTGTTTTGTTTTAGGAAATTTTTTCGTAAATGTTTACTAATGACACCGAACTTTACTCTTGCATCATACAGATCTATGTTGTCGTGCTTATTTTAGTCATTTTTCTGCAACACAGGAAAGGGAAGTGACTGGTTGTTATTGTGCACGAATCGTCGTTTTTAAACTTAAGCAAACACCGTTTATACTATTGTTATATTCATCTAAATGTTTATTAAATATTTTAAAAATCCATTAAATTTAATTATAAATTTTCTTAATTATGCTTAATTCCGTTAATTTATTTTAATATTTTAATAAACAATGCTTTCTTTACAAGTGCAGTTTTATTACTTAAAAAGTAAAGTTGGCAAATGTTTTATAATTTCTATCCTTAACCCAGTTTTTAAAATTTTTATATATGTAATAAAAAGCCTCATGTAGAAAGTTTTTAACTTTAGCAGTTCTTTTATTATTGGAAAAAACCCCACTAAGCCGGAATAAGGTTCATAAGATATAACAGGGCTTAATGAAGGGGGAAAAAACCTGCAAAATATACATAAGTTTTTAACGTTTGGCATGGTTTTTTATGATGGAAAAGTATCTTACTAAATCCGTGTATATTTTTATATGTTTACTAACAATTTTTATAATAAAAATCTGTGCTGAACACAAACATATTAGACATATACGTAATGCGTTCAAACGTATTAATTAATTTAAGGAATAATTTTTAATCGAGAATAAATAGATGTGATTAATCAAAATAATTATTGCTTAATTAACATAAAAGAATAAATTTTAATTTGATATATATATATATTTTAATTTTCAACAAACTCGATGCAAAAATTGAATCAACATCCAAGGTCGTCTGGGAAAACTTGTATGGGAACACCCTGTCTGCTTTATACTAAAAGAAGGAAAAAATAAAACAAAAATTCTTTAAAGAATTCAAACAAATATTAAAATTCACCAGCTAAGTAAAAAGATAATAAAAGAAAGGCAAACAGAAAAAATTTCTCTTCAAAACTTTGCCAAAAAACTCTTTTCTGACGGCAAAAACTCGCAATTTTGATCTCCCCTTCTCCTTAGACTCTCCTGGTCACGTGGCCGATTCAAGGTCTCTAGATAAAGGAAAACCCATTTTATTACTGTAATTTGAACGGCGCCCGATGTCGGAAGAGAAGATGATAAATTGGAATATTTAATGATAATTTTACTCAATTTTCTACGTTATAATTACTAGAACTTCATTAAAGAACAGGGTAGAGTTAGTATAAGGAGGAGGAGAAAAAAAAATCCTTTCTAAGTTTTACAACATAACTCTGACGGGATCTGGTTTCTAGATTTTTGCTGTGGATATCATAAATTAATTTTAAGAAACTCTTATGTAATTATATACATCGATAAAATCTTAAGAAAAAGAAAGGAGGGAGAGGAAAAAAAAAAAGAAAGAGAGAGAGAGACTATGCTGCATACTTAAAAGCTATTGCAAGTTCTTGACAATGCACATGATCGACACAACTGGGCCAACATTAAGAGACACGCAGACTCACTATACTAACCAATTAGCTGACTGCTAATAATAGCTAATCAAATATGTTTAGATATCCTCTAACGTAGCAGACTTTAGCATACTTTTTCTTTCTTTTTTTAATTCTGTACGCAGTTATTGCAGATTGATTTATTATGTCGCTTTTTTCTTTGCTCTGAGTGTTAGTGTCAACTAAGTTAAACTCGTTAATTTTCTAGATATTTATTTACCTAATAAAACAATACCAGTTCTAAAATAAGATTTTTGTGCAACTCGGACAAGAACAGGACTTTAAAAACTTTTTTCTCATTTAATTTTGTACCTTTGAAGGACAATTAATATTACACTTTTAAATTGAATATTTTTTTAATGTTTATACACTCGATTGAAACTTAAGTGGATTTTATGCCTAGTTTATGCTTGCACCAAACATTTAAAAGTGTTCTTTTTTATGCTTAGATAATAGATTTTTTTTTTTTTTTTAAATGACTCTCGCTAAACTGATTTCGTAAGATTTGTTTAAATTTAAAAATATATTTTCCGCCTTCTTACACAGTACAAGGAAAAAAAAATTATTCTAAAGATTAAATTAACTCTAAATTCCGGAATAAAATAATTTTTATTTGTTTAAATGTATTGAAAATTTCGCTAAGAATATAAATATTCTTTATTTACATTCGTTAATATTTTTCTTTTCCTTTTCGTATCTATAGAGTTATGTTTAGAAAAATAAAAATAAAAAAATCCTGCTCCAGACTACTAGATTATCAATTTTAAGTCACCCTAATTTTAAGATGAGGCCTTAAATTGGGCTAAAGTCATTAATAAAATTACTTTTTCTCCCTTTCTGTTCACCAAGATAATAAATTATCAATTTAAGATCCATAGTGTGTGAGGCCTCAAATCAAACTAGAATTAATAAAAATCTCTTCTCTGCTCAGATCTAGGTTAGATAGTGAATTAATAATTTAGATCTCTTTAAAACCCAAATCTGATTAGATAGATTATTAATAAAGTTATTTGTCTTTTTCTCTTCAGACTAGATCTATACCAGATAGATTAAATCAGTCACAAGTTTAAATCATTTATTGTAATCCAAAAAAAAAGAAAAAAAAACTTTGAATTAGATCTTTAAGCCGTAAATTAAATCTCGAGTCTGTTTTTTCTCTGTGCAATATAAAAACAAACTTTTATATTTCTCGGGTGTAATATCTAACGTTTGTGTATTTTTTTTTTCCAGAAAAAACTGGAGGTAAGTCAATTAAACATTTCTCTCTCTCTCTCTCTCTCTTTTTCTCTATAAGCTAATATCAAAAATAGGATTTTTTCATTTTATTTATTTTAAAACACTAATACCATGTTTTAAAGATATTCTACATTCTAGTAAAGAATACAACGGCGTGCGAAATTATTATTTTTTTTATACTATACTAGTTATCTGAAAAGCGTGAAACTGCCTACGTAGTTGCGTATATTTCACAGTGTTGCCAATTTGTTGTTTCTTGTTTTATTCACAGAAATAAAACAAACGCCGCTTGCATTATATAGCACTGTCAATTTGCTGCCAGAAATACTAAGTTTAAGTGTCTCAATCTCTTTAGATCAAATTTCAAACTTGAAATAGGTTAATTAGCGAGTATATTTATAAGCGTATTTTCATTCATTCGACATCCGCACTCAATATCTTGGAAAATTCTATTCCAAATGTGATCAAATTAATGTAAATATACAATATATATAAATGAGATACAACAAATATTGCGAAATAATAAGATACAGATATACTCTTACCGTGGATATACGATTACTTTCATGTACAGTATTCAGTTTCAGATTTTCACGATATTTCGTAATAATCAAGTTTGACTTTTAAATATAAGAGCTAAAAACAAGAATTTCTCACAGAGATCATTTATAATTTGACGAGTGAAGGATTTTTTTCAGAAAGAATCTGCGCCAGGACCATTGAACTCCATCTTTCATCGTGCCACGAGTATGATGAATTTCTATTGCGCCAACTCAAAGGATTGTGGTATCTTTAGCCAATTTTGCAATTGCAACAGAATGGTGGAACGAAACTACATTCCACTTGTTTTTTAGCATTCTAAACCTGGCATCCTTGGCCAAGACCAAGTTGGCTTATCCATTGAGCCGATTCTAAGTATTCTATCACTTCATGTATCTCATGCAAATTTGGGACATAAAATTTCAAAACTAATCGAACATAACCTGGATTGTTGACCCCACACCAATCGAAAATCCGAATGTCTCCTGTAAGACTTCAGAAAGGATTAAAATAATGAGATAAGTGCATCTTGATAGTTATTGATTGATCACGAAACAATGGATTTATTTATTATGTTATATGAAAATTGTCATAAACTACAAGGAATTATTATAATTTAAATGCCAAAATAAAAATTTAGAAAAAAAATTAAATATTTACTATAACACATTTTAAAATATTGTATCAAAATACACTTTATGATACTTTTTAAAATAATAATTTTTAAACAGAGGTCACGTCACATGGGTAAAATGATCTTCAACATGCAACTTGACGTTTTGTGTAGATTTAAAATAAGAAAACGATTTTTTTTTTTTATGAACGACAAACTAGACTAAACAAAGGTTAATTATGACATTTATAAACATAGTTATTCAATCTTTTTATGTTATTTTAATCAGTAATAAGATTAAAAGAAAAAAAAAGTTTTCTCTTCATCGGAAGAAAACAAACACATTTAGCATTCTTAAAATAATGAAGTTTCAACCGGATGTTCTTCACATTAACAGTCTGTAGATTAAGAAACTAGACATGTGCAAACCACATGATTATCAGTAGAAATTAAAAAAAAAAAAAAATGACAAAATCTGGACAGAACCCAAATTTAATATTAAAATTTAAAATAAAAATGATAGAAATTAATCAGATTTCAAATTGAAAAATAATCAGATAATTTCTTTGTGATTGATAAAATTCATCCTTGTGCTAATTTTTAGAGTTATTTTTACAGTATATCGAAAATATATATTTTATAACATAACCAAAATAATCACTAAGCTAAACAATATTTATTTTCCATGATAACATATCTCATGAGTGAATTGCGTGACTATGAATGTGATTAATGTTTCGGAGAGAATACGTGATATTCATTTAGATCAATTCGTCAATATTAATTTTAAAAATCTTCCATTTGTGTCAGTAACTCCACTTGCTTGATTTATGAATAAAATCATACTATACATGCATTATATATCAATCTAAGTGAAAGGGAATAAAATCTGGATAAAATAATCTAAGTATTCAAATATTCTATTTACACAGTATTCCTATAAACTGAACAGATATTTTATTTCTTTATTACCAAAAAAAGAAATTTTCTTTTAGTGCCATCTATTCGAGAAACAGTCTTTCTAAATCTGAACAAATCATTTGGTTGCAGCAGCACAAATGGATCCACTATAAAAAAAATAAATAGATAAAGTATAAATTTTATTTCAGATGAATCCTTCATATGTAAAAATTACATAATATATAATATAAATATGTTTAGCGAATGAATGATATCTTTCAGACTATGTAAATATCTAAATTTTCCATTTTAAATATTGTAATTTAACGATATCATAGTGTATATGTTATTTGATATACATTTACATAATTTTTCTTACTGTAATACATTCATTTACGCTGTTCCATTAAAGGATCTGCTCATCCTTTCGGAATCATTCCAAAGGATGAGCAGATCGTTTTCTGTCCAAGTCTATCTGAAAGTTTAGAAGAGAATGTCGGACATCAATTAATTATTTTATACTATTTTTTTCCCTTCTAAACAAATAAATGTACAAAAATTCTATTGTTTCTGTTCCAAGTTAAGAAGTAATCCATCTATTTTTAACATCAAACATATCGGAATGATTAAAGTTGTGTGATTAAAGACTATGCAGTCACTTCAATAAGCATGACTTCTCTAACGAATTTCGTAATTATTGAGTCAATTGATAAATTTTTATTAAAGATACTTCAGAATATGAACATCACAAATAACCTGTCAGTTGTAAGCAATCATGAAAAGACTTTTCTAGTACCCTGGCGCCCCTGCGGGCACCGCGTTGGGGACCAACAGTCTAGACTTTAATGGACTGAGAATTACTGTCCTTCAGGTTGAAGACGATATACCATATACAGTATATGCTAGAATAAGTTCATCGTGATTTAGTCTGTTCGCTAAATATTAAAATCGGAACATATGTTTCCATACATTCTAAACATAACGAGAAATTTTAAATTTAAATATACATTATACTATGTTATTATCTTTTAAAAACATTAATGCTTGCAATATTCTAACCGATATTAAAATTCATCGAATAGAAAGAATTACAAAAATCGATCATGAATTTGAACTAAAGTAACCCCATCATATTTTAACTCTATGCTAAAGCATGAATATATAATTCAGACATATTTATGCTTTTATGCCAAGGACAGATTAAAATATGCCGCATCATAAAATAAATATAAATAAGAATGATAATGCTATCAAATCAAAAGAGAGAGAGATGGTTAAGATTCTCGTGTATGGAGGGATAGGAGGTGGGTGGCAAATTCAGTTAAGTCGACAGTAACGTCAAGGTATTCCAACTTTTAACATTTTCATCATCGGAAAAGCATAATGCACTCTTAATCAGCAAAAAATTCTATTATTTAGAGCATGGTAAACTCTAATTTCTTCCTTTTTTTTTTTTTTGCAGTTTTAACTAATGTAATGCTCTAAATATTAGTTGATTATAAAAATAGGAATGTTGTATTGCGTTAAAACTGCCTGACCCTGTTTTAAGAAAGGAAGAGGGAAAGAAGAATAGCTTTTATGTGCGTTATTAATTAACTTCATCATCATTTTTTGAGAACTTCAGATATCGACAGCGTTGTAAGTGAAACGGTTACAAAGCCATTGTTAGTTAAAGGTTTGTTATAAATCTCTCTGTTGGATATCTAAAGTTGTTCTTGCACTAAATTGGCATTTTTCCAGAATTATTTCTCCCTTTTTTTTCTCCCTTTAAATAATAAAAAGTTGAGAATAAAATTTTAAATTCTAAACCGTGATAAAATATTTATTCTTTGGAAAAAAAAAATTTTTTTTTCCCATTTTAACATAAATAAAAATTTTTATTTTTAATTTTGGAAACGGTTGTCTATGTTCGTTTGAACGTGAATCGATCAAATCTAATGATCGGTTTTTTAATTTAAAATGATTATTTTTTATTATTATCTACGGATATTAATGAGATCCCACATCACTTCTGGTCTATACGGTATTATAAAGAAGTTCGGTTAACTGTGTCATTAATGATACCGAGCTAAATAAAAACTTTTTAAAGAGTCTGAAGTTATCACCGATGCTGGAGAACTTTTCAGTCAGTCAGAGAGACAAATCTTTTTAAAGATATTCGAAAGCCATATGGATTTCAGTAAGTCACTGTAAATTTGCTCAGGGCAGGAAAAAAATCCATTTTTCCTGATCATTTATACAGATTCTTTTGTAAAAGCGAAACGGCATATGACGTCATCGCAGATATCGGCATTCGTATTGACGTCACGTCGAAATGTATCGATCACAAAAATCGATATATCGAATCAGAGATTAAATGCAACGTTTGAAGGTCAAAAAATAAAAAAAAAATAAAAAAATCTAAGCGTTCGTTGACTGCAATAAATTACTATGTCTAGCAATATATAAGTCGAGAATTGCATCGAAAAATCGGTTCAAAAAATAAAAAAAAATTTATTTTTTTAAGAAAAATTACGAACGGTCGTTTAAATTTATAGTCTAATTATAATATACCCGGAAAACCATCTGTTTCTACGAAATGAACAAAGAGAGTCATAGTATTCAGCACCTGCATTTACAGACATGACGTCATTCAGTCATACCAGACTGCAAGTCTGGAAGAAAACGCTTTACAACACGAAACTTTCTAGTTTGACATAATTTTTATAAATACTTATGACTCAAAGCAACTCGAACGAGACGTACGGATGGACGTATCGATTACGCTTTATGTCGTATCAAAAGTTATTAACCGAGCCAAGTAATTGTCGGTCGACTCCCGAAATAGTACCGTTTTCTTTCATTTTTTTTTTTTTTTTAATGTCGAAATTTGTAACCTGTAACAGTTTTTCGATGACATAATAAATACAAGTTATTATAAAGCAATCAATTATCATCTGTCCATGTGATGTAACGATTACTGCTATTAAAAGTGTGCTAATAGACTGTTTACTAAATTACCAACTTTTATTTTATTTTATTTTATTTTTTCCTTAAAGAAACTTATGTTAATTAATGTACTAGTATATATTTCAAAAGTAAATTTTTTCGAAGATTAAAAATAAAATAAAAATAAAAAATAGTTCCGTCACGTAAAGCGATGTGCTTGAAGGATTATCGTAATGAGTTGCGATCATGTGACCTTGGATTTGAGTTTTAAAACTGTTTTTAAAAAATGCAATGACGTCAAAGGAGTCTAGAAGTGCATTTTTAAAAGATTGTCGTAACAGATACCAGAGAATAGTGCTGAGTTCTTATCTTTCTTTTTTAAACTCTACGGGGGCATACTCTTTATGGAAAGGTGCTATCGATGAAAATTAACTTTCTGAAATCCTTCACGTATCCTTCATCCATTCAAATGTCCTTTAAAATATTAATAACGTATGATGAAAATTACAGCAAAAGGATATTTTTTTTGAGTTCTTTCAGGGACTTCTATTCTTTAAATAAAACTTTTTTTTTTTTTCCTTTCTGGTAGACTGACGGATGACGAGATGCAATTTAAGTTGTTCGGATTTAATAATTTATTCTAATATTTATATCGCTGTAGTGCCTAGGGCCTACTCTTATTTAGGTCTTCAGTATAAAAGTGTCTGAATTACTTCCTGTTAAAAACAATAAGATCATTTATGAATGCGTTTTTGAAGGAACCAAACCTTAAAATCTGATGCCACATGAATGACATGATATCAGTCACCTAATTGCATTTTACGGATGTTTGGCATGGGAAAAAAAGTAAAACTGGACTAAAAAAAAAATAAAATAATTCTTTCCGGATTATTTTTCACGAATTTTAACACACATACATACAAAAAAAGAACAAAGATTTTATACAGTTTATAATTAGAAAAATTAATAACAAACTTTTAAACCATAAAGTAACAATCATTAATAACTTTTGATTAATTACGCATATATATATATATTAATTATTTTCTAGAGAAATTAACTTAGTACTGTATATATTTAGACATAACAATTATGATAGATTAACATAAATAACAGTTAAAAAGTACGAAAATAGTAATTGCTAGAATCTATTATTGTTGTTATTATTATTATTAAAAATAGCAATATAAAATAATTATAGTAATAATATAATTTGTTATAATTAAAACTGAAAATTTTTTCGTGATACTTTTTCTATTGTTAGTGAAACAATCCTTTTGTTTCAGAAATACGTTGAGACAAAAATAGAAACTTGTCTTCTTCTCTGTGCTAATAATGGATATCTGTATTATTATTATTATTGTTATTATTATTATTATTATTATAGAACAGTGTTTAAAACGATACAATAGTTTCATTCATTGACTATCGCCTGTATATAATGAAGAGAACTACGAATTAATGGCATTTTCAAAAATGTAACTGGAATTAATGAAGTTTGTTTAAGACTTTTCCATCCGACGAGGATTATAACTGTTATTTGAACTTGAAAAATTTACGGATTAAAATATTAAATTAATGATTATTTAATGATTAAATCATTTAAGCTCTCGGATCCTATCCTATTTTATTAGTTTCTTAAAGAATCGAAATTCGAGAGCTTACTGGAGCTTACTTAAAGTTTCGACTTTATTTGAAATTTTGAATTTAATTTTAAGTTAAATGTGTGTCGAGTTATATAGTAAGTTAGTGTGTTACTTGGAATTCAAAATATGTCAAGTAATAAACGTAAATTTTTAACGAAGATTCAAATTATAAATATATTACTTGCGGATGTTTAATGCAGATTATCTTTACGAGCAATCAATCATAAAATCTTAAAAGTAAATAAAAAATAATAATAATAAAAAACAAATTTAGTGAAGAAAATATTTATATATATAAAAAAAATCCGATATGATTTATTAACAAACCAATAATAAACTGACAAGCTGCAATTTTTATTGATGCTGCACGATGTTTATCTGTCGTGAATGACCCATTCAAGAACATTGGAGGAAGAAGTAGGTTTCACTCACTAAAATTAGACGATATCAATTCACTAACTGGAAAGGAATCACTCGAGCATTTCGCTTGAGTGGAATTTCAGACGGTCACATGGCAGTTTTTTTTTTTTTTTTATTATTATTATCACGTCTCGTTTCACGCTTTAATAAACACCGAAAGTGAACATGCAATTATTAATTTTAATGTTTAAAAAACGGAAGAAAACACAAATTTCCATTTACTCTTACAAGTGCATAAATTTAAACGAAATTAGCAGATGCAAATAAATATTTAACAGATGGGATATGTGTTGCAATATCTGTCACGTGATCGTTTCGTATCATTCACATTGCATATGTATTCGTAAATTATTACTGTTCGTCATGACACATGTATTTGCGTCCCCGACACGTGTTATCATGCACGCCTGCACGATGATGATATAGAAAAGTGTATATGTTTAAAAGCATTTGCATTTTTACCCTATGTAGGAATGAGAAAAGTAGGCCTACTGCCAGAATTTTTGAGATAAATTATATGGTACCTAGAAGTAACAGTCAGCCCGTAAATTATGGAGATAGGTGACAATCAAAAGGCATGAGTAGCAGCAGACGTTGAAAAAGTAAATGTCCTTGTTCATGAGTACGATCAACCATGACCGACTAATTGAATGTAATGAGAGTTAGCTGTATTTTAACATGCGTGCGTGCTCTTAACCTTGAGGAATCTTAATGAAAAATTTTTCCTTTTCCGATTTTTATTTTAATAAAATTACTTGGGAGACTTTCTTCCGATTGTCCTTAAAAAGTTATTTACAAATAACGCTTGTTTTCACTCATAAACGTCCGGAATCGATAGACCTACTCAACTATTTCCACTTTGCTGCGTTGTAATAAAATATCTATAAAATACAAAAAGAAAAATTGTTATATAACGATGAATTTTATACCATGCAACGATGCAAGAAAAAAAAAAATTCCGAAAAAATCGTAACAGTAGAACACGTTTTATGACATTTTGCAACATAAAATCAACCGAGAAATAGATAATACGGGACGGTCCAGTTTTAAAACACTTTCGGATATTAAGTTGCCCTTATAACATAGTTAAATCACGTAAAAAAGCTTTTCAAATGTACATAGAATGACCTTGCCTTGAAATAAAGGTGTAAAATTCATTCTAAACAGGAAGAGATTTCGAAATAAACGAAAACATCGAACTAGAAATAGAATCGAAATTTCTGGAGGGCATAAAATGGAAGATATAATTTAAATATTTTGTGTTAAAGGAGTAAACAGTTAATGTTATGATTTAATATAAACTTTAGCTAATAGAATTTCTCCTAACAATCGAGAAGGACATTGATGACGTAACTGGGTCATTTTTGGAGGAAAGGTCGATATAAAATGATCCCGTGTTTGACACATATTCTAAATTAGATATCTATATAAAGAGATATGTTTTGCTATACAATAAAGGAAGAGCATTTTCGTCAGATTTTGAATCTGTCAAATTTGACCCACTTTTACTTTTAATATATGCAAAAGTTTTATATTTATATAGCTATATGCACTGCACAGTGTCTATGCGAAAGAGGATTTTATCCCAATATGGCGATTTTAATATTCCCAGAGGAAAGGTTCAAGGACTTTCTCACTATTTGTTAAGAAAAAAAAATTAAATAAATCAAGAGAATTTCATATCTAATTTCTATTCACATATTGAGTTGGTTAACCGCTTTCATGCTCGATAAAATTATTTACAGAAGATTGAGAAATTCTTCTATTTCGAGATATTTTCACCCAAAAGTTGATTTAACTCGTCTCATCCTTGAAATTTGTCCTTGCAAAGGATAAGAACCTAAAGTATGATATATTAAAAGAATGAGATTGGGCAATTTCGACAAAAATGGATATTCTCCCCTTTCGACCGAAACTATTCCTAATATAATTTTTAAGTTTCGTCTCTTTCAGATGCTGAATTTTCCCCCGGAATGCACAGAAGAATAATGTCTCCAAAAATAAGGTCATTGTCTCAAATTTGGCTCCGTAGTTATCAGTAAGGGCTCCATATCACCAGATACAATCTGTAAATCCTTCTTTGTCTGTCCATTAACTGTCAGTTAAAAAGGGACTTTTCTTAAGGAGTTTTAGAACTTTACCTGTTTAAGTCTGCCTTTAACTATAATCTCGAGTAAGTTATCAAAAATATATATAAAAAATTACATAAATAACATCATTTTCAATAATTTATCTAGAAATTTACTAGTTTATAAATACTAAAAAAAAAAAAACTTCGATCATATGAAAATTAAATAAAAAATTTAATAACTCGCCAACGTTGTGGTTCTGTATTTTAGTACATTTCCATATTTTATAATAATAAAAAAGGTGTTTGAAAATATTTATTAAGTGATTTAATACTTTATAATTTAAAAAATTTAAAGTATATAAAGATCCCGACATGTATCTGTTATTAATTTAAATAGCAAAGTTCAAGTTTGTAATAGATACCCGAGAATAAAGTTTTAGATTTTATCAGTATTTCTTTTTTTTATAAGGGTATAATAATTTTATATGTTTATAACAGATAAATTTTGCTATGGTTACTCTGTTTCTATTTACAAAAATAATTCAAAAATAGAAGAGTTAAAAGAAAATTACAGCCGTATATAATACGTAAAAAAATTTATAAACGTTAACATAAACCGAGTAGTCACATTTTGTACAATTTTATAACATTAAGTCGTGCAGTTAATATATAACACCGGAGATAAAATTATATTTTAGCGGATGTAATCCCAATATCTGTATAAAAGGCGTATATTTATTACTAAACGGATATAAATAGTTGTTGTATATTTTATAGCGGTTATCTTTGAACTTATAAATACATAAAATAATCTTTGAAAATGCCGCCCTTATCTCAATAAACCTGATCGGTGTCAATAATCATTCAGACTCCGATCAGGTGGAATAATTGTTCTCGATTAAAGTCGACTTATTTTAATCATAACTTAAAATTTTTTATTACATCATTAATGTATTGGATTAAAGAAAAAATTTTTTGGCATTAGATCCACCTGATCTTGACCTTGTAACTGTTGAAGGGCAATTTATTGGCAACAATTTGTCTGATGCAACTCTCCGTGAGAATTGGTAGTCTCTATCGATTTTTATATTCGCTCTTGTTACAACGAGTTTCGTTTCTCGAAATTCTAGTAAAAAAAAAAAATTTAAATACGTACAGTTTATATATATATATATATATTAATGAACGATATGACTAATAATAATAACCGGTAGGAAAGTTGCAGCAATAGCGACAAAACGTAGTAATAGGAAGCAATGATTGATCGTTAGCGTGCGTTTTATTGAAGCAAATATATCTTAGACAAATTATATATTTTAGCAATAATAATAAATTAATTAAAAAAAATGTAATGAATGAGTAATTTATAAACTTTTAAAGTTATATTGCTGGGAATTATGACATAAAACTAGGCTATTAACCTAATTTTAAATATGCTCCAATCACGCGATTAATTTTGCAATCAGTGATTTTTAGTTATCAGAACATTTAAACATTGCTCTCATCTTCTGGAAATATATCGTTTCTATGGAATGTTTGCCCCATTTTTACTTATTATAGTGCATTTCATAAAGAATCTCGAGTCGTTCTAATTTTAAAAGACTTCCTTTTTTTCTAAAACTAAAAATGCCCTGAGAGACTTGAAGATCTACATACTTTAGAGGACCTATCTGTTAAACGACTAGGAGTCTTCATCTTATCTATATGTAAAAAGTTTCATTTTGAAAACTATACTATTTTTTTTTTTTTTTTGCCTCCCGAAGTGGCTCCTGTTTTGGCAACTCGCCATAAATCTAACAGAATAATGCTATAAAGGACTTGAAGGATGCCCAAGAGGCTTTAAAATGGATTATTTTAATATTAAAATGTCCAACTGGATTGTCGATGTCATAATTCTAAAAGTTCGCAAAGCAGAGGTACTCTATTTTAGTTCTTTTACGTTTCATACGAGTCTCAAAAGCAATTTTTTTAATTATCTGTAATTATTAAATTGTATTAAGCGATTCAAATTTCGAATTTTTGAAAAACAAAAGATGATTAAAAAAGTTACAGAAAAATCGATGTGTTGTTATAAAAATAATAATAATATAATTTATTTATAGACTTCTGGAGTGAGTTAGACGTGAATGCCATATTAAAAGAACACTTTCAACAAGATAATTCATAGATTAATTTACTTTTTGTTATTCTAACATTATCTGTGTATACTCTTTCCCTTATGGTGAATTTATCTTCATAATTAAGGCGTACGTTGTCCTTTCGTTCTTTCTTTCTCCTCTTGCATTGACAGAATGAGGACAGCTGGATGTTATCTACTGGACCAAGATAGTTGTGTCCTTGTGTCGTGATGTGTCATTTATCTATCGTGTCACGGAATATTGGTTCTCTTCTATTATCGCACAACTAAGAAATAAGAGTTTATCTTCACCGATTAACCAGCTCTAATTCGAACGAGAGACAGTATAACGAGTCTCGTGACTGATATAACTGTTTATCGGGATCGTTATCTGAATTTCGAGTTAAAATGATTACAGTTTTGCGTATTTAAGTAGAATTTCTTCAAAATGTGTAATTATTCAATAATTTTAGATTTAGTAGAATCAAATTATAGAAAAAAATATGTTTTAACTTATAAATTTCCACGATATGGATTAAATTTCAATACGTTTCGTAATTTACGCAACTGAATAGTTGTAGTTTTCAGTAACAGAAATTCGTTATTCAACAATTCTGACGGAAATGTTGTAGATTTCCATAATATATTAATATACATGACTGAATAATTGTAGATTTCGTTATCAGAAATTCATTATTCGGTATTTCTGATTGAAAAGCTGCAGGTTTTCACAACGTCATATCGATTAAATTTGTTTAGCAATATATGTGACTGAAATATGGCAGTTTTCAGAAATTTTATAGATTGTTTTATTTATTTTTTTAAATTTCTCTTTATTTCTAATTCAAAAGTTGCAACAACCGAATTAAAAATAATAATAATAAAATTAAACTATATATTTAGCGTTTCCTTTTTAGATTTCCTGCTGAAGTAAAGCAAAAGATAACAGAAAAAAAAGGAAAGAAAAAATTATCCTGACCGGGTCAGTCACGTGATTTAAAGCACAGGAACACGTTGGAACCGAATGACCTAATACACTTAGTCCTATATATTCAGTAGTTAAAGTGTAGCCAGACAGGCGGAGTACTTTAGTTTTATCACGACAAATAATTCCTAGAATATTAAACTTGAAAAGTTACAATGTTTTAAATATTTTCAGTTTACTTCATTTATTTAATTTTATCTATTTTTCCGTTTATCATTCTAATCAGAAATAATTAGGAGAAAATTTATGCTTGCAGTTTGCTCGCTTGAAGTGTATCCTCTTTAACATTACTGCTGATCACAGTTTGGTGACAGCAGTGTTAAAAGTACTTATGTGACCCAATTGGATTGTGCTGAAGAGATATCATCGTGATTTATAATGCACTATCGATGGATAAACAAATACTAGAAAATTTAACAGCTGTTGAATATGGGAATGGATGAGTTAAGAATATCTTAAAAAGTTATTTTTTAAATGACCTGAATAACGATATATACAGTATAATAATAATAATAAAGTAAAGAAGTTTGTTTTGCTAATTCGCTTGCCAAAGAGGATATAGAATAACTGATTTATAAAGAGTCGTTCTGGTTAATACTCTTATGTTTGGCATTAAAAATGTATCTATGAACTTTTGCTAACTTTCTAAATAATGACGAGATAACAATAAATTTTTCAAATTAAAGAGAAAAACGTTTATTTTTAATGATTTTTTTTTTGTCAAATTGAGTTTATATAACGGACATTTAATGATTATCATTGTTTTATTACTTATAAATTCTCATCTCTCTTTATTTAGTCATATATATAATTTATAATAAAACAAATCTAGTTGTTTGTAATCTTATATATATTAATCCAAGTATAACAACTGCATACAATCTAATATTATATAACACGAATGAATCTTTATAACCTATGTTGTTATATATTGTATGTGCTTTTGTATCTCGACTAGACTTATATATATAAAAATCACAATTGAAGTGGCATGAAAGATCTCTTTATTGTTTCTTATAACTTGTATAAGTATTGTATCGTAGAAGTTTATAGGGTGTAGGTCTTTATTCATTGTTTCTTTAGATGTAATTTTTTTTTCTTTAGATTTTCTTCTTCTACATATAATTTTTTTTCTTCAACTTGCTTTAAGATTTCATTAATAAATATAAAATTTTTAATTTATTAAATAAATTTTTATTTTATATTCAGCGAAATATATTAATTGTATTGAACTACTTAATATTAATTATCAATTAAATTTTAATTTTTTTCAAAATTTCATTTTTTTTCACATCTCTCATTTATGTGATAACTTAAGCATTAATGTCTTTACTGCATTTTTTCCGGTACATTTTGTTTGTTCTCCACTATCTTTTTTTTTTTGTTGTTGTTGTTTTTATTATTGCTATTTCCATTTTTGCTTTCCTTAATTTTTCTTTTCAAAAAAATTTTCCATTTCTTTTAAGTTTATCATATTTTATTTTCCTATTTCCCAATTTTCAAAAATTTTTTTTTTTCCTTTTTTTTTCTTTAATCTATTTCTTCCTTCGCTACTTCTTAATCTTTTCTTCATCTTGCAAGCAAGCCATAAACCCAGTTGAATAGACAAACAGGTGGACAAGTACAGGAGGTACTTATGATTTACTGCTTCATTACATATAAAGTCTATAAAACTACGAAAGAAACAAATTTAAATATTATAATCAAAGCGGCGGGGTAGTTTTCTCTAAACGCATTTTATAACTTCATCTTTTCAAATATTCAGTAGAATTATCATTTTATTTTTCTGTTTTTTTTTTTTTTTTTTTAATTTCGTTTAAAATGTACTCGGTAACCTTTTAAAAATCCAGTAAGTAAAAAACAAAAAAAAAAAACCTCGATTTTGTACGTTAAAGTTGCACTATTAAATTACAAAATTAATCGTCAAATTAGCGATTATCATGTAAATTAAGACATTAAAATGAATTTTATTTTTTTGCGTAACAGATGATGATAATATTCGTTTTATTAGATAAGTTATAAAAATGAAAATTTTTTATTCTTTTACGCTGTTTTTATTGTAATTTTTTTTAATAAAAAAATCACCTGTAAAATTGGAATAATTTATAATATTAAAATAAGACACTTTATAAGAATATTTTTCTTTTCTTAATAATTATAGTATTTAAAGTTCAGAAGTAATTATCGCAGAGACTGCTGGCATATAGGATAAAAGAAACGCATATACTGGTATAAATGTATATCCAAAATATCTATATAAATTAAAATATCTCGTCATGAAAGAAAAAAAAGTAGAATAATTTTTCAAACAATTCCTTCTAAAGACGAGTTTTTGAGTTGAGTCGATTTTCTCCAATCCGGTCGTTATCTAGATAAATCCTTACCACTTTTGCGATATCCAGTGGCAGAAGATAGAAAGTAGATTATACAGCTGTTACCACCACATTCATAAAATCGTAACCGTAAAAAAGATATTTTACGTTAATGAAAGGATAGAAAAGGTCAATGAACTTCTACACTAGTTCACTTCGTATTTGATTTTTAACATTTTTTTTTTTATTTATTTTTTAACATAAATGAATAAATTGCTAATATACGTTATAATTTGTTAACTAATAACGATATGACGTAGAGATAAAACCTTTAAATAATTATTATTATTTTTCCCCCATTGTGAGATTTTTAAAATGATCTAAAAAATTTTTTTCTGGATTTTCCTGATGCATTCCTTATTCTAGAAATTAGTTTAATTATAGTTAAAACTATGTGAGCGATTTAATAATTTAAAGCGGTTATAAGACCATACAATCATTTTTTTTTATGTTAGATCTATTTAATTTTTACACTGATAATGAGCGTACATATTACATATATATGTGAAAAACATACGTTTATCTGTTACAGTATGCTAAAACACATTTATATATCATTCGAATATAAATCTAATTATTATATTTAATTAATTAAAAAAAAAAGAATGAAATATAAACTCGCATTTTAAAGCTTGATGTAGGTTGTAAGCTTCAGAAAACATTAAATCCTTTGAGTAAAAGTTGCGCAATTATTCGTGCAGTAAAGTTTCGTGTAAAATCTAAAACTTTTCGATAATAAATATTATAAAAATTTAATGTTTTTAAGTAATTATGCTAATGCGCGTTTAAAATAAGTTTTTTTTTTTTTTTTTTGCCTGTTTTAACAATATATTAGATAATGAGCGTAACAGTTAAATTTAAATGGTTAATATAAACGATAGGGACGGATATTTTTATGCGCTTCGTTAAGTGCGATAAGATTTTATTAAAAATCAGGAAAAAAAAAGCTATAAAAACTAATTAAAAGAATTGTTAGCATAATTTACGCATTTAAAAAAAATGGCAGATGTTAAAACTTTTTACTAGACAGAACTTAAATATTAAAATATAAAATCAGTTTCTCTCTCCTATAATATACAGAATATGAAAGATTGAGATGCATTCTCATTCTTTATTCGTTTTATGCTGGCTTCTTCGGGTCAAACGGGTTTCAATGGCTCAAAACAAGCTTAACTAGAAAGTGCGGAAATAATTTCGACTAGTAAGAAATTTTTGATAAATTATTCAAAGAAAAAAAAACAAACAAAACAGATATAAAAATCATAACGCGAGCGTTAAAATTTGTTAATAAAGTTATACAAAACGTGACAAATACTTACTCGTTTAAAGAAAAAAGAAAAACTATATAGACAATCGTTGAAAAACAATATCTTTCGTGATCAGAACCTCAAGGCTATCAATCACGTGAGTGGGCCATAATCTCCTTCCTTCCGAAAAAAAAAAGAAAAAAATCATCACGAAGCTTCTGTTACTATCTTTAATTTACAGGCAAACCGTGCACTTAAATCAACTCTTTCCTGCTTTAGTAACAATGTATACCTATTCAATTTTTTAAATATATAAAAACAATGACAATATTAATAAATAATTAAAATTAAAACAACGCTTCTATGCTTAAAAAAGCAGTAATAAATTTTTTAAAAAAAGTTTCCATATTAAAAATTCATCTATGCAGATGCAACTGGTCATCTAACATGGCCAGGTGGATACAAAGTAACATGAGAAATGTCACAAAGAATATAATTTTTAACGCAGAAAATTGATCACGTATGCATAAATCAACTTCTATAGTTAGTTAACTTTAAAGTTTTAATAAACTTTCATTAAACAGAAATCGCCCGGAGTAAAGCAAGTTAGAACGACATCATTATGTGTCGTAGTACAGTCACAAGTTGTTCTTTCAGCGTAGTTTGTACTTAATCGATGAACGTGTTTTTAAGCATAAAAAA
>WUQG02445962.1:0-13255 GCA_011317285.2 Androctonus mauritanicus
GGCCACCCCTGTGGAGGGGTCAGACAGATTGTGGAGAATGGAGATTGATGGGCCGGACCCAGACCCCATGATAAATATTTTCAAGGGGTGGGATCTAAGAACTCAAACCTGGTCCTCCAGAGTGGAAAGCCAAAATGTTTCCATGCAGCCAATTCAGCCATCTCTTTTATATTTGGTTATTATTTATACTTGCAAAATTTATAATATAAAATTCATATTTAAGTTTTAAATAATTAATTAATTACCCAATACTGTTCTCTACTGGATATCAGTCATCCAATACATCATTAATAATTTTATATATTTCTTTTAGATAAATGATATGTATAAATTTAATGATCAAGAATTTTAAGATTCCTTTCTTCAATTCTAGATTAAAACCAAGTTATTTTTATAGAAACTTGTCTATATTTTAATTAAATTATTAACTTATAGATGATTATAGTCTTAATTGGAAGAAATTAATTATATGTAAAATTAAACTTTTGATAGAAAATTGATTGCCTTGAAAACATAAGAAAAAAGTTTATTTTATAAATAAAATTAAATTCTAGTTAATAAAATCTAAAGATATACATTATTAAAAACTTACCAGAACGTTTACGTGGACTAAAGAGATCACAAGCATTTTGAATAGTATTAATACATTCTGAGAGATATTTGAAATAAAGCTGACTTGTTAGAAACTGAGGTAAATATATCTATTAAAATAATATAATATATATTAACTTCTTAATATGAAAATCTGATTTCCTATTTTCAAAAAGCAAACAAAATATAGGTAGTTCTTGGTTTAAGAGTTCCTGGAATTCTGAATTTTTTCAAATATGAAGTACCAAAAAATTGAAAATATGAACATTAATTGCAATAAATAAATGCTAAATATTCATAAAAACATATTTCAAAACTAAGTATATAGTTATGCAATGTAGTATGACCAAGCAATAGCAAACACTGCTGTCTGCTACAAAATCAGGAAAATCAAAATGGTCATCTAAGAAGCTGTACTAGTGCATGTTCTGGTTGTCATGATTTTGCTAGCAAATTATGCAAACAGTTTTTATTACTGAACTGTGTCTAAGGCATTATTCACTGTATAAAAACTTATCTAAATCTTTTGATGATGATGATGGCAAAAAGTAAAAACTCTAATATTCATATAATACTAATAATTCTTTATTATAACAATTTGCTTTTAAGAGATTGTTTTCATTTTCTTAAATAAATAAGACATTATTTAATAAACTATTGATTTTGTTGGTCTTTATATAATTTTATTGTGGTCAAACTGCATTGCTGAGAATGGAACTTCTGAATTCAACAAAATGTCTATAGAAAATTGAAACTTGGTTTACAAGTTCTTGCTTCATAAGTCCATCTGAAGAGCAAATTAATTATAAAGGAAGAAACTATTTGTATATTACTTCAACGAATAAATCAGAAAAATTAGCTTTTTTGCCATTTGTTTTTAAATAGTTTATCATCAATATCAATTGAAAATAAAATTATCTTCTGTACATTCTTCTTTAATTTATATGCAACATTTTAATTGTTAAATCTTTAAATAAATTAGAATTCTATTAATATTTATATGCAATAAATTTTACATCTATTTTATTTTGTTGCTCCTGCACAGATAACAGAAGTTAATAGTATCTCTAGAAACTAGATTTAATATCATAATTTGATATTGTTGTAGAGATAAATAATATTTTTGCACTAACAACTATCAGTAACAGACTGCTTGAACAGATCTTTCATTGGCAATATTAATTAACAAATGAAAAGCTGACACATTATTATTCATATTCTTAGCTAAATACTCATCAAGCAATTTAAAATGTGCAATAACAAATTATGCTATAACTTCATATGCTAGATCAAAAAAATGGTAGAACCTTCTGGCCAATGTCATGGCTAGAAGATTGAGACATTGCTTGCCATATAGTAGATTAGTGCAAAAGTGTGCACAAGTGTCCAATAAGTAGAAACAATCAGACTAATGGAGGAACTAGAGATAAATACGCAGGATAATAATACATGTTATTAATCAGGGGTCGGCAATCTTTTCTAGTCAACGGGCCATTTTCAAAAAAAAATATTTTTAAGTGGGCCGCACAGTCAAGCTTTTTTATTTTTAAGCGATGTCTATAATAACAGTGTTATTATAGACATCAGAGAACAAAAAAAATTCCAGGGATAGATTAAATATTCCAATGCGAATTCTAGTCTCACTTCTTTGTGAACATTTGTCAACCAATCGTTTATCACTTGTCAATGGTGATAGTAACTGAATTCTCTCAATCGATAAAAAATAATATTAATAATAATAAAATCAATAAATATATTTCATAATATAACAAATAATAATAATATAATAAAAAATAAAAAAGCTTTCCTAGTTTTTACTTTACCATATGAAAGTTATAGGGCCTATTGCTTGGTGGGCCGCGCAAAAACTTGCAACGGGCAGCGGATTGCCGACCCACGATCTATAAGATTTCTAAGTCGAAATTTATATTAATAATGATTGATTCAGAGTTATTTATATTTTTTGCAAAGAAATCTCCAGAAAACTTAAATAAAAAATATTAAAAATATATTTTTTAGATGCAATGTAATAGAAAAAGGAAATTATGATAAAATATTATTTTAATATATGATAGTTTAATAGCATTTTATTCTAGCAGATAATTAAAAATTTTCTATTAATTGTACAATTAATAGAAAATTTTTAGAAATCTCTGATAGCTGTTAAAATGATATCCACATATTATGGTGGACCGGAATTATTTAATATGATCTAATGGTTTTAACATTTGATTTGATAAGAAATTTTTTATTAAATCAAATGTTTTTATAAGTAATATGTTTTAGTGTTCCCATTATCTCGTATAACGATTGTATTTTAAATATTTCTATTTATTGTCATATCAGCATGCGATTTATTATTATTCCAGAATCTAGAGAAATGGAAAAAAATTTATTCATAAAAATCCAGTAGAATATAAAACAACTCATATTTTGTGACTTTAAATTTTAAAATAGAGTTTGGGTGATAATTTGTCCTGATATCAATCAATATTTTAATGATAACATAATGCGATTAATTTATCTAAGAATCAAGAATTCTAATCGTATCATCCTTTTAATAATTATTCTCGAAAATTTTTCTTTTATATTTTGCATATATACTTCTATTTTCAAATGATATATTTATTCTACGACAGAAATGAAAAGTATGTCTGAACATTTGATCCCAATTTGAAACAAAATTCATATTAATAAATGAGTTAGAATTTGAGTTTGACAAGTCCAGCACCTGGAATTTCTTGATCAAATCAGATGAAACGATGACAATAATTACATCAAATTAAGCTGTCTAAATTCTATTCAACTAAATACAACTAACCAACTAATGTTATATAATATGGTTTTAGTATAGAATTTTAAGGAGTTTGGAATAATATCTTTATTCTGGATAATTTTTTGAAGGCATGAAAATATATAATGTGACCTTTTCTTTTTAATGAAAAGAAAACATAAAATATGGCGAAAGCATTTAACTTTAAATTTCAGTTCCATTTGATTGTTTGACATATCCTTCAGTTTGATATCTAATTTGCATTCTCTTTAAAGGAAAAATTCATAATTATAAAACTCGTCTTGCCTGTTCTTAGCTTTCAATAGACTCCAATTTTTAAAAAAAATAAATAATATATTAGTTAATTTCTTATTCTGTCAAAATGTCATATCATCGTAATTAAACTTAAACCTGATATTTATTTCTACAATTCCTTTATTTTCAATGTGTTTATCAGATTTGGTTATGAATTGTTCGGATTTTTTAAACGTCTGAATTTTTTAAAACTGAAAAATTGCAATTATTTTATGTAAAATAAATACAATAGAATTCCTAAGAACAATATAAACACAGTATTGAAGTATTGTATTACAGTTCTTGGAGAATTTCTGATAAAAAATCGCATTATTTTGCATAAATATTAGATTACTTTCTCTTATCAAATTTTTCATAATTCCTGATGTTCCTCTCACAATTCTATTAAATGAACCATTAGTTAAACCATTTTTTTTATTGTTTGAAAAGTATAGACGGTATGATTTTTTATCATTTGAATTTCAACTGTTGGTTTAAAATTATGAAACAGGTTTTTAAATTAAATCTTATTTGAATATAACAACGCATTGGCATTTAAAAACATTTTGAAACTTCAAGATAGGATCGCTCTTTATAATTTTTTTATTAGATTTTTCCCAGCCCATTTAATAAGTATATCAAGTAACATGCTATTAGAGACTGTAATTAATTTTGTTATGAGTTCAGCTATTGATAATATAAAAACTTTTAATAAAAAGTTTTTAACTAGCAGAATTGAAACTTTAAGAATTGTGAAACATATAATCTAAAACTCTGGGTTCACATGAAGAATCAGAGATTCTTATTTGATATAAAATTATATCAATTTCTCAATTTTGAATTAATTTTTTCCTTCTTTTGTGTCGCGCCAGCATGCAAGACTTTCCCAAGTTCTTAGCTTGGCTTTAATCATTATCATTGAAACTACAGATTTTTATTTAAAACTATAATTAGCTTTAAAATTTTTCTATATTTTAAAATTTAAATATTTCGTTCATTTGTGATGTATTTAGCTAGGAAAAACAAATTGAACATAAATATTTAATAAACATTTCAAAATAAATTTTATATGTATCAGGAAATCATATCCCGTATTTTAAACTAAGGACCCATCCATGAAGCTTTCTGCAGTCAATCCCACTGGTCCTTGTCCTCTAGATTCCAAATCTGCCAACTGGATAAACCTCCAGAAATTAACAAACTGGAAACATGGGATATCTGCCCATGGGCAAAATGTTTCTAGATGAGCTAATTAAAAAATTGATAACAACTCTGAAAGTAATAATCGAAAATTAAAAATTAACCTTGGGGAAATGTTGTTTAAATGGAAATCATAAAGCTTTCATGGTATAAATTCACTGACAAATATGACATAAATCATAAAAACAATTATTCAAAGCATTGCTTTTTTTTATTTAAAATAGTATTTTACTTAAAAATTAAATAAAAAATAATTTTTAAAGATGAAATCCGCCCTATTTTTTTTTCTTTAAATTTTCAATTTTTTGAAGCTATTAAAATAAAAATTTTCAAGTTTTTGGATATTTTTAAATCTAAATCGATCATCCAAAAACTAAATTAAAATTTTAGTTTTTAGATGATCGATTAAAGCTAATTCCATCGAAATTTGAAGAATATAATCTAGTAACAACAAATTTAAAATTTATATTATTCACTCACGTACGCATGTTTTCGATCAAATATTATATACAATACAGTATGTTCTATATCTCATCAAAAAAATCTAATGTGTAAAAATTAAGCCATTATAGTAATAAGAAATTAGGATATTTGAATTTAGATACTGATATTTGGTTGTGTTTATTGTTTTATTTTCTTAAATCGTCACTCAAGTAGCCGTATCTAAGTTGTAACAAATATCGTAATTTTTTATTATTTACTTGGCTTATTTTTTACATATTAGATATTTTTGATGGGATAGCGTATATTTTTTAGATGAAAACAATTTTCCTGAGAGAGATATTCTTAACAACATATTAATATACTTTAGTAAAACAATAAACATACTTAGCTCATATCAAATTTGTTCGAAATCGGTTGAACAGTTTGACCTTAGAAGAACTAATGATTAAAAAGACCATACTTTCTTCATCTTGACTCTATTGAGCATAACTTTTCCGAAAGCCTTAAATTAGGCCTATACAAGTAACATTTACATTCCTGATTTGTTTGAAATCGGGCGAATGATGTGACCTATACAGATATTTATAAAAAAGAGAATCATCCTCTTCTATATCTTCTAATTTTAGCCCAACAGGGTTAAAATTTTCAAACTGAGCTAGGATATGTTTATGTTCCAAATTTAGTTAAAAGCAATTAAACAATGCTAATTATATAGAAGTGTTTATGGGAATTGTGCTGAAGTTTTAAAGGAACTCAAGTAATCTAAGAAATAACCTACTTTCTAAATTTTACCGATATCTGTTGAACGATGCGACCTGTAGAGGTATCGTACAAGAGGGGAGGAAAAACACGACTCTCTTTGCCGATTTTTTTTTTTTTTTTTTTTTAATTTTTAAACTGTCCTAGTTCTTTTATTAGTTGGATTTGGAGCTTCGAGTTTGGCAGTCCGTGCCTTATTGAATAATCTTTTCGAATATAATTGTCAGATTAATAATATTTAACGTAGATCTAAAGTTACAGCGAGTTGAATTTTGGTTGTAATGACTCCGATAGTAAGTCAGTCAGTGACTACCATACTATACTAAGGAGTCACTGCCGCATCTCTTAATATAAGATAAACATGATATAACTCACAAAATTGTCTCTTATAGGCAGTGTATCATTTTACCACTAATTTTTATTGGATATACATGTATTATTCCATTTTTTAACACTGATTTTTTTGCAATCATCAATGACCAATTTTTAACTTAATCCATCATTCTTTTTTCAAATTTCAAAAATATTTATTTAATTCTTAAAAATTTTTTCATTAAAATACATAATTGCACGGCTCTCACAGAAGGGACATTTATCCCTATTTGCGCTAAAACAGCATGGGTTACAGCAAGACCTATTTGGAACTGAAGAGGACTAAAACAGCCGAAATGCATTTTCTGTGAGAGCCGTGCACTTATGTTTTTAATGAAAATATTTTTAAGAATTAAATAAATATTTTTGGAATTTGAAAAAAAGAGTGCTGGATTAAGTTAAAAATTTGTCATTGATGATTGCAATAAATCAGTGTTAAAAAATGGAGTAATACATGTATATCCAATAAAAATTAGTGATGATATAACTCAGTTTATAATGAAAAATATTTATTTATTCTTTAAATATTCTTCGCTAATTTAATTTTTTTTTTTTTTTCGAGTTTTTTATCTAATTAAGAACTTTATCTTTGAGCGAAATTTCCATCGTAATTATTTTAACAAATATTATTTATCGTAATTATTTACAAATATATATAATTTTTAATTAAGTTATTTCGCGTTATCTATATATTTGGAAAGCTATTTTCGTTCCAAATATGATGCAGAGAATTTAATAATAGATTCACCATAATTTCTACTTTAATGTACAATAATTAAACAAAAAAAATATTTTTCTAGTGAAATTTCTAACATTATACAATATATATAACTTACATTATTACTAAAATTGCAAGAATATTGTGTGGCACAATATCTTGGATATGATTTATTCAGCCAATTAAGAATGTAAAACATTAAACTGCATGCAAATTATAAAAATTCTAATTTCTTATTACTGTATTCGGTTATTTTTTATATATTATATTTCTTTTATAGAATTTAAGAATTGTACAAACAAACTATGTATAAGAATTTTGTACAGTTTAATTTAAGAAAATTAGTATTTCTGGAAAACATATAAGTTTTGTAGAAAATTGTATCATTGAAATGTAGAAAAAATTTAATTACGCAGATATTTTTCGTTAATATCATAATATATCTCATTTTTTAAATTATTTTTAAAATGTGGCAATGCTACGATTTTAACAAAAATATTAATTTTTAAACCTCATACTAACAAAATACGATAAATAAAAATATTTTTGTATTAATTTTTTACGAAATGTTGCTTTTATAACAGTTTAATTTCGAAATTAAAGGAAATTCGTAAACTCTAATTTTAAAATTATATTTTGAATTATGCAGCATATATGTTTTAAAAATCAAAATTATGTCAATTAAAAAAAATAATAATAATAATAATTTCATTCGTCAATATGTTAACTAAAATTTATTTTTATTGTATATTAATCAATTTTTTAATTAATAATTTTTAATCTGGGTGAAAATATGAATTTATCCGAAATTTTTATACTTATAAATTTATAAAAATTTACTTAAATGAAATAATTTTATTTAATATAATTTAGTAATAAATATAAATTTAAAATACATTTAAATATGACTGTAAACTGCAACTATACATTTTATTAATTAATTTAGATTAATATAAAATTTTTCACAATCGAAATTTTTACTGAATTCTCTAGAGTACTTTATATTGTGTATTCTCCATTAAAACTTCTTTAGAAACATTGATATATTATTCTATAAATTATATTATTTTGATTTTAGTTTCACGCATATTAATCAAATTTATTATTTTTCTTCATTTCAAACAGAATTTTTATAATTAGTTTTATTTCATTTTAAAATATAAATACTGTATTGTATTTTTTTTATTTATTTTAAATAAGGATATCTTTTACAAATTAATAAGTATTCTTTTAAGGAAAATCAGTAATATTACACATTATGCAACCAAAAGTATTTTCCTCGTATGATTATGAGTTTCATTATAATATTTAGAATGTAATCATTTGTTCAAAAATCTTCGTTTGTTTTACTTTTCTAAAGTATATTTGATTTATAGTTATAACTAAACTAAGTGATGACGTTTTTTAAGAACATATATAAACTTAGTTAAAAAAGAAATTTAAAATAAAGTTCTACAATTTTAAATTATACAGTGAACAAATAAGAAAAATTAAAATCAAAATCAACTTTAAAATTTTTAAAAAATTATAGCTGATTATTTGTTGTATGAATATTTTTTTAAAATATGTTTTGCAAATATAAATAATATAAAACGATGAGACTTGATGTAAATTAATTAAAAAACTTAAATATTGTCTACGGAAATAATTTTCTATTAACAGATAATTATATGAATGAAATTATTATAGATTATATTACCTCATTGAAAATATTCTCTCTTATATATTGTATTTGTTTTGATTAGAGAAACTGATATTTACTTTAAATAAATAAATGGCATAAAATTTAATTCATAATCTAGGAATTTATCTTTATTTTAAAATATTATATTCTGATAAAGATAATCTTTATGAAATAAATATATCAATAAATATACTTATTGATCTATAAAATATTTATCATGAAATATACTATGTATTATACTAAAATTTTATTTAAAAATTACTGATTATTTAACATTAAGATTTAAATGTTAAAATTACTAGCTTCTTGTTTTATAAAAACAATTAGATTATAGTTGTAGGCCTACTTATTATAAAATTATGATATATTAAGTTTTAGTATAATTTTATTCTTAAGAAAGAATTTGGATTTTAGTGGGAATCAATGAAAACTATACACAGTTTATTTCTCATTAAAATTAATATTAATTAATAAATAATTTTGGAAAGAACTAATTGATTACTTTTCGCCCTTGCGACTATTTTAGAAATGATTAAAGATTTGGAATTAAAAGATACCATCAAAATCATTTGGAACGGCTTAATGTCTGTATCGAATATCATAAAAATCTATTGAATAATTCAAAAGTTATCAGGGAGAAATCTGTAATGCTTGAACTTTTGTTATTTATAAACTGATGAACGTTAATATTTTCATCGAGATAATTTTCAATAGTTTGACTTTCTCATTATATGCCATAAAAATCCAATATAATTAGTTTAAATTATAGGCCCTATTAAAAGAATTCAGAAATGAATTTGTTTTATTTTTAAACGTTTAAAGCAAAAAGATATAGCATTGAAGTTTCATTTAAAGAAAAAGCATCTCTACATTGTTTTATAAAATTACAATTATTTTGAAAGTTATTGATACAAGAGAAGCGAGATTTTTCATACATCATATTGATCTTACAAGTCTCATTTCCTTTGAAAACAAGCTAAAAATATCTAATTATGTTAATCATATTAATACTAATATTGAATTAATAAATTATTAATGATAAGTATAGTAATTAATTACAACTATTACATTGATATGATTCACATATTAAATAAATAAAATTAAATATTGTTTTCTCATTTATTATATTCACGACTTATTTATTATAATAGAAAATAACTAAAATACAAAATAATAAATTAATATATACATTGCTTTTCTTGTCATTTTCATTCGTTTAAAATTATTATTTCCAATAAATTATAATATTAAAGTGTCTTTTGTTTAAATAAACTGATAGAAAGTTTCTTACTAAGAATTCTGCATATAAAAAATTTACATAAAACTACTGTTTTTATTTGTTTTATCAATTCTTAACATAAATTTACATCAATTCATGCAACTTATCTAATACAATTTTCCTTACAAAATTTTAATTTTGCTGATAATTGTAATTAAACTTATTAGAAAACTATGTACGATATATATATTTATTCATACAGTATATATTGTACGTAGTTGTAAAATTAATTTTTCTTTTCATAACCTATATTTTCTCAAAGTTTACAGATTATTTATATGGAAAAGAGATTGAATTTTAATAAAACTTTAATAATGAATTCTTTAATTATTATATAAAATTGATATTACTTATATATTTAGAAAAATGATTTCATTGATGATTACATTAAAACATTTTTCTGTATATAATAATATCTACTAAATATATAAAATACTTTATAAGAGAATTTTTTATAAATAATTATTTTACAGTACAAACATAACATTTCATAGAAATAAAAAAAATCAGTGAATTACCATTTATGTCATAACTACAAGACGCATTAATTATCAGCTCTGTTTAGTAATTGTTTTTATAGAAACTTTTTCCTTGATAAATACACTTAAATGAATTGCCTACAGATAATACAATACGTGTCCTCATTTGATTCGAAGAGTATAAAAGCAATTGTGACTTTCAAGGTCTAATTGCGATTAATTATTCTATATAAATTCGCTGACAGATGTTAGAGATTTTCGTATTCACTAAATACAGATAAAGAAAGAGAATGTTAACATTAATGCTATCGAACATATACGAAATATTCATTTTTATTTTTATCATAATATTGATTTCAATAATGAAGTTACGAAAGAATGAGAAAAAGGATTTTTACCAAATTTATAACATTTCAGTCCCTATCTTCATTTCAAAAATTATCGAATTCTGGAAAGAAACTTCAATTAAAAACATTAGTAAGTATTAATATTTTTATTTTATTAAGGTCAGCATTTTAAAATTCGAAAAATTAATTAATTGTTATTAGCATAAATAATTTTTAAAAAAAATTAATGGTGCGTTAATTGCATTTATTTTATTTGTTTCAACAAAACTAATTTCGAATTTTCTCAATTAAGTTATTAAAATATTTATTAATTAACTAAATTCATTAGTAAAGTAATTCTGCATATTAAAAATGGTTTCTTTTTAATAAATATTGTTAAATAAAATATTTTAATAACTTAATAAATTCGTTAAATGTTTTTAAAATTAGAAATTATAATATTTAACATAAATAGTATATTTTCTTATTTGATATATAATGGATAAATAGTTATTTTTCTAACAGTTGATAAAATTTTCTCTTCAAAAATTTTATTAAATATAGAAGAAATGAAATAATGGATTTTTTAATATGATGACTTCTATAATTAATTCCAAACAACAAAAGCACAAATTATATCAAGAAACTAAGTTTGAAATATTAAATTATAATTATATATGTTAGATATTTAATTATAATATAAGGCAAATTTATAAAGGAAAATTTAACATCACATTTGACGTATGTTTTAAGTCTTCGAAATAAACAATTATCATAATATAATAAATATTAATCATTTGACAAATAAAAATTTTTTATTATACTATTTCGCTAACAAAAGCTATAGTTTTAAAAATAAAATTAATAATATATCAATATTTTTAATTACTTTATTATAATTTCTTTGTGATATATCACAAGCGAGAATTTTGCTATGTTTGCTTTCATTCGGGTCATCCTGGTTAAATCTTTGTTGTAATTAAATTGAATTAACCTACATTTATCACTTATGGTATGTATAGTAAAAATATACAGTAGAACCCCGTTTATACGTTTTTGAAGGGACTTGATAAAAATTATGTACAAGTGAGATTAACGATAAAATAAAACTTTTTATTTTAACTTTAAATGTTGAAAAAATACATTCAAACTTAAAAAGTTTTTGGTTTTGGTTTTACTTTTGTGTTCATTCTACTTTCTATTTGATAAGATAATGTAGTGTACAGTATAACAAACTGTACCTTTATCGAAAAAGTTTGGCAATGATTTCTTGAATTTTATACATAAGTGCGACGAAACGACTCTGGGGAAATAAAAATAATAGCGTACAAATGCGAAAATGTATAAATGGAAAACATGCAAGTGGGATGATTATATATGCAAAATCGAAAGAGTATACAAAACACAACGTACAAGTGCGAAAAACGTAGAAGTGCTTCTCACTTCTACGTTTTTCGCACTTGTAAAAAATGTAGAAGTGTTTCTACGTTTTTTACACATTTGAAATATGGTGGCTATCATCTATGGAAAGAAGTGGTCTTCAGTCACATATATTTAACAAAAAAAAAAAAGATAAATTATATTTGTTTAGTAAATTCGAAGAGAATGTTTGAAGAACATTTTAAACTTATATAGAAGATTATGAATAGCGATCCCGAAATTCATTTTCGATATTTCAGATTTATTATTAAGCTTTATTATAAGAAATTGTATTATAATTTCAAATAATCTTGGTTGAAATAATAGTATTTATTATAATTAAGGATGTAGTATCGAATTGACAAGCATACGCATTGACTTATGGGATACTAAGAAAACAAAAATAGAAGCGCTGTTAACTTTTCCGAATTGAGATAGAAGGAACGGAATTACGTCAAAGGAAATGCGCAAAATACCGCGCAGAAGTCAACTTTGGTGTTCCTTTTCTTTTGCTTTTCTGTTCCAACGAATTATGAATCGGCCTTTAACGCAGTAAAAATTTTAATGGCTGAGAATAGTTTTGTTCAGCATCAAAATTTTATTATACGTTTATGTATGTTCTATTTTATACATATATGCATAGATGATATTGTATTTATTTCTGCGATAGATAAGTTATAGGACAGGGCTGTCCAATTATAATGACCCCGAGGGCCGCAAGCGTTGCGATTATTAGAGATACGGAGGGCCGCAGCTACAAAAAAAGAGGGGAGGGGGTTGATATTCCTCCCCCTCTTTTTGTAGTTGCGGTCTAGGCAAAATATATAAACGCTTTTTTGAAACAAATTTTATTAATTCAGAGAGCTTTTACAGATATGTCCCGCTGATTTAAGATATTAATTTATATTAATTAAAAT
>WUQG02445973.1:0-13255 GCA_011317285.2 Androctonus mauritanicus
AAGGGTCTCAGAATAAGGTGAAAAACAGGGTCCTGGGAAAACGCTCCAAGCATGGACCAAGTCCAGACGTCATTCTTGTTCCCCCAATCTTCCTGCTAATTATCCATTGGCTTGGCAATTCCATTTCCTCCAGAAAGACCTCTCGAATATTTTATGTCCAAAGAAGGGATGTCTCTTTTTTTTCTGTTGTTCTGATTGTATCTACCTTTTGTATAAACTATTTATAGGTATGGAGAATGTAAATCTCATCTGAAAAAATTTTTTAACAAACTGAAGATAGATTTATCGAGGTTGTTATATCTATTTAATAGCTTACTACGGTACTATAATTTAGAATTAAGTCATTTGCGCTACATTTAGTAGTAGTTGTAAAAATAATCCATATCTTTTTATAATCTACTTCAAATATTAATCCAATATCGTATTTTGAGTTAATGTTTCCTTTCAAAACTAATAGCGATAAAACTAAATCACTTTTCTTAGTTAATATCACTTACTTCAGAATAATAGTACCATAACAATTTATTTAATTCCCGTTTAACAAAATTGGATAAAGAGTAATAATAAACAAGTAAATGGAATATGTAAAGAGGAGGAGGTAAATTTGTGTAGGTTATAGGTGTGTTAAAATAAACTAAACCCGGAGCAGGCGTTTCGCTTGTTCATAGTTTGGACTATTAATAATAATATACGAATTGTCAAGGGTTCTGTTTAAGAGTTTTTTTTTTTTTTGTGATTGATTGTACGTTACATACACAACGGAAGCATCTGGATGTGGCCAATTCGTTCCGCTACATGATTTTAATAGTAATAGTGCAGATAGACCAACTGCCCGAGGGCTACATTAATGCGATTCAACATTGTGATAACGGCTCAACAATCACTGATAGTACTTCTAAAATTCTCTTCAAATCCCTTATCCCTTATAAATCTCATAAAAAGAATTCCTCTTTTATTGGTTTTTTCAGATTTTCACAGTAGATAAGAAAACTAGAACATGCTTTAAAAGAGTTTATTTAGAATCCTCCAATTCTTATCAGCTATCGAGAGTTATAGAAGTATGTAAACTATCAGTTTTCCTCTCATAAATTTTAGGATATAATCTTCTCGATTTTAATATTTTTCACGTGCTCGAATCGGAAATTCATTTACAAGGTTTTTTTTCCCCTCCTTTTGATATAGTGATCGAAATATTTGACACAATAGCTGCTCAGTTAACTTTTTCTGTTATTGGATATCCTATTGCCAATTTTCAACGCATATCTGTTTACATTGTAAGCTTTTATTTTGTTATCGTTACTAAATAAATAGTTTGTAAGAAAAGAAAGAAAAGCATCATTGTAAATTTTAATTAGTTTTTACAAAAAACATTAAATAAATAAAATAATTCCTGCCTATTTACTTTGTTCGTTGTCCATTAGCAAAATATCTCAAGAACTAAACATCAGATTATTCAAATTTTACGTAGTTTTTTGTTGTGTGTTCTTAATTGTCAAACTACATGCTTATTTATTTTGAATTTCTGACACGAACCCGTTACAAAATGGCGTCCGTTCAATTTTTTTTATCTTTCACATAGTCAAAGATGATGATAACACGAACTCACTCACTGGTTTTTTTTTTAAATGGCTACATCTTATCTTGCTACTGGGAAAGGTTTTTATTTTCTCATTAAATCCTTTAAACTAATTTTAAAACTTTACAAACATAAATATTTGTTAATTATCCATTCATTGGTTTTACAGATTTAAAAAAAAAATTGTTGAATGAACTGTACTACCTTTACTTTTAGAGATAAAAGAGAAAAAGAAACGTTATAAAAAATGAACTGTAAACTTTCATTTTGCAAGAGACTTTCAAATGCTTGTGAAAATCGCATTTTTCATCGATGGGACCAAAACGATCCGCGACGTCACCAAATATCGTGCTGGTAAATGGAATGCATCAGCAAGTGCTCTTCACAATTTTTTTATCGATTGTTTGAAACGGGGAATTGAAGAAAAAAATATATCGAAGTTATTCCACAAGCGCCTCGAGGATCTAAATCTCCCAAAAAACATAAATTGAACTTATATTTTTCAAAGTAAGCCTTATACATAAAATTTGTATAAGACTTACTTTATACATTCTAACGTATAAAACACATTCTTCATTTTTTTTTTTTTATATTTATGTAGTATATAGTAGAATTACATAGTTTTTATTTGTTGAAAGAATTTCATACAAATATCTAGATAACCCAATATAAAGTCTCTAACTATATTGTACCATTTTATAATAATTTAAATACAGTATATATATATAAAAAAATTTCGTGCAAGAAACTAATTTTTTTAACTTGCATTATGAATTAAATCCTTTTTACATGATTAAGCTTACTGTAGACTACAGTTATACAGTATATTTAGACTTCGCCTCTTTGTGATAATTTAGATCTATAATATTTTAAGTTTAATAAGTAATCTACTGTATATAAGTTCACATATTTTGTTTGTTTGGATTTACCCAATATTTTATCTTAAATGCCAATACCCGAGCTATTTGATAAGATATTCTTCAAGGAATGCATTTTACCTGATTTGTTTTAAGTCCTTAAAATTTTTAGTGGCCATTGGCTTTTCTCTTTTGTAATTTGATTTACCGTATCTTTTGTCAATTTTTTTATGTGACTCTAAAGCTTATCAGCGATTTAAGCATACAAAAACCACAAAGACGATGATATCCTAATTGAATTCTTTTCAAAGAGTTAGATAAGTTGTTCTTCATTAAGATGACTTGAAAAGGACACAACCTATTCTTTATAGGCTTATATATATACACTTAGTCGAATGGATATACAGTAGATGGAATTTAAAATTATTGGCAGTTACTCTAAACATGACATCTGCTATCTATGAAGTAGAAGAAATTTCTATTAGGAGACGTAATCGATGTCAAATTCGATACAGAAAACGAAATCTTTTCATGACTTTAATCAGAATCGGGTGCCAATGGTGGTAAGCACGTGTAAGATACCAACGGGGCGCCAGGTTGGAGCCACAGTCGGGCGCCGAACAGGGATTCTCCAATCGGCGCCACTAACTGTGTCCTGGCAGTGTAACTGCTCCATCAGGTAGTGGCGTCGATATGTCACTAACGTTTCGACATTCCTGACATTAATTCACTTGCCCATGATTTAGAGTTGATTTTCCAATTTTTATGGGAAGATGAAAGAAGTTTATTTTGGATTATGAATCTACTCTAATATATAAAATATATATATATATATATATTTTTTTAAACTTAAAAATCTGTTAGCGGTTTTAGATTAGTATGTGATTTATGGAGTTGTTTGATAGAGTGCTTCACCTGTTCATTTATATCTAATGGTATTTCTCGTCTTTTCCTCTTTTTTCTTTAGACCACTTATAGTCTGCCCTGAATTTTCTATTTTGTAGAGAGTTCTTTCTATTGAAAACGCGTCTTCCTTTTGATACTGATTGGCTTTCTTTTGTACTATTGAAAAGTTCTTTCATGCTCTTAGTAACATCTTAACTGTTGAATTTTCGTTCTCCGATATTGACCATTTCAATTTTTTTCTTTTGATATCATATTTAAGATCGAAGAAAATATTCCTTTTTTGTTTAACCTTTTTCTTTTCTTTTTCGATCGGATATCGGATTCTTATAGCAATATTTAATTTCTTAATATTTTTTCTTTTGTAAATAACATTTAATTCTGTTTGGAAACTTATTTAGTATATTTATAAATTGCTTGTATTTCGATTTTTTTTTCCTCCTTATCTCTGCTGTTATTGAATGTTATCGCTTATTTTTCTTTGTCGTTTTCTCATTTCGTCGTCAAAATTAAAGATAGGTATCTATATTATTATTATTCGTTCTAGCTATTTATAGATAAGCTTACATAAAATATTGTCTTCTAAATGAGTGTATATACATACAAGTAAATGTGTATTTTATAAAAGAAGAAAGGATAAAATATTGTAGTTATAAAAATAGTAGACTATAATCACCTATGTGCATATTTTAATTTAAGAAAAATTAAATATTGAATATCAAATTTTTATTGGAATTCATTATGGATCAGCGATATTTAATTTGTAGCTCAAGAAATAATTATTTTTTATGACACGAACCAAGTTTTATGATCATCAGTCGTAAATTTATTTAATTTGTTTTTATTTCTCTAATAATTAGCGGAGAAAATAGCGATAGTTTAATTTTGATATTTAATTTTTCAAAATATATAAATCAAAATTTTCATTATGAAATATTATTTAATATAATTTTCTTCTTAAAGTGTAACCACTACAAAATTATTGTCACCTGATGTATTAAGCATTGAATCAGTCTGCTAAGTATGGTCATTTATACTTCATTTATTTTGCAGGGTGGTTTCGCTAAAGTTCACGAATTAACTGATTTAACTACAAATAAAGTTTATGCAGGAAAAATTATTCCTAAGAGTCGGCTAACTAAACCTCACCAAAAAGAAAAAGTAAGTCGTTGGAAAAATAATTTTAAAAATTAATAATATATAATTTAAATTATTCGAATTCTTAAAATTTAACATTTGGAATTTTTAAATTTATATTTTTCTTTTAACGTATTTTGAAATTTCAAGTTTAAGAATAGAAATATACTGTATATATAAAATGGGAACGAATCGAAATTTTAACGACACATTCTTTGCCAAGAATCCTTTTAAAATTTAATGTTCTTTATTGTAATTGTGATGTGATGTAAAATGTAACTGGGTATTATGTTGTTTACGTAGTGGTACTGGATGAAAAGGACTATATTAACCCAGCAGCATTGAACGATATAGTCGGCCAAGGACGAGTTATTAGTGAAAGGAGTGGGTTTGCAGGTCCATTGCTTGAAGCCAGAAAGGACCGGTTTGTGAAATAACGTTACTGAAACGGGTATGATTGCAAGTCACACTTAAGTCACGTTAGAATATATCCTTTGGCAATTGGAATGTAAACAAAAACCACCAAATTTCTCGCTTCCTTTCATTTAGACGAGATTCGTTTAAAATTAATCATTATAATTATTTATTTATTTTTCAAAATCCAACATTTGTTTATATTCTATCACCATTTAAGATTATGTATAAATTCTATATATATAAATGTGTGTGATAGGAAAAGAGGAATATTGATGTTTCGCCATTTTAAAAAGTGACTTTGGATATTTTTAGCAGTCATTGTGTTTAAGTCTACTTATTTTACTTGATGTTAGTAACTGCTTCGCCGAAATGGAAAGAATCAATTTTTTTTTGTTTATTTTTTCTTTAAAATTATTCTTTCATGTTTTCAGATTCTCCGTGAAATTGATCTCCATCGTAAACTTCTTCATAAGAATGTAGTCCAGTTTCATCATTTCTTCGAAGATAAAGAAAACGTTTACATTATTTTAGAATACTGTTCGAGAAAGGTCAGTAAATTCGTTACGTGTTTTTAAAACACACTTTATTGACGATTCGTAAACTACTTTCGCTTCCAGTCGTCTTAATTTTTATACTTAATAGCTAATTGCGAATGCTCCGCATCTGAGGCGTTTCGCCTGCTGTTGTTGTTATGTCACAGGTCATTTCTCTAGGAATTTAAACGAACAAGTAAATCCCTGTTGACCGTATATTAATTGGAAGCATTGTTAAGTTCACTCAACAGACAGCACCACCTGGAGATAGAAAATGCTATTAATCATTGGCTTAAAAGCATGAATCTGTGCAATTTGCAGAATTCGAATGTACAGATTTTATAAATTCTAATCCGTAAATATATATAATTTTTTTAACAGCAAAATGTCTAATATATTCGCAAAATACCTTATTTCTGAAAAAATAATGAAATCATTTGATTATATTTACTGGAATACTCTTTAATTGATTTTATTCCAATTCAATTAACTTCTATTCTTGGCCTGTAATTAAATAATAATAATTAATTTTTTTTTTATTTCAAATTTGATTCTGTTATAACCGTAAAATGTTATTCTACGAAATTAACTATCTAATTTAATTTTAAACAGTTTCTAGAGTTGTTTAATAGTACAGGTAAACATTCAAAAATCCGGCAACCTCGGAACCTGAGGAGTGGCGGATTTTTGAATATGCCGGATAATTGAAGGTTTATATATGCTATATATATTTAATAGAACATTACAGTCATTTACAGTCATTTAAAGGGAAAAAAAATAAACACTAAGTAAAAAGAAAACGAAATTTTATTGTTCACCAACTAAATAAAATACAGTACAAATGGTTCTACAGAATTTTAATTCAATTTTAATACATGTAAAACTAAACAAAACAGATCTTCAGAATTTTAATTGAAAAAAGTGTGGGGAAATTTGAAAATACGCTCCTGAAATTCATGCCGGAATACTGAAGAATCCGGATTTTCGGTTGCCGGATTTTTGAATGTCAACCTGTATATGGTATTTGTTTGATTTTCCAATTTTATCTCGGTAATCTTTCAGACACTAGACATTACTTTAACTTTTGCCACAAAGTAATCTGTAAGAATATCATTTTACATTATTCGTTATGCATTATTGTTCTTTTAATATGCTTATACAAAATGCAAAATGAAGAAAGATATCTAGAAATTATTAATCAATTAGAGGCATAAAAACTTTTCATTTTACAATGAAATAAATTTAACTAGCGCTTAGTTTTATACTAAAATTAACAGATTTATAAATTTTTACTTTTCGAAAATAGAATTTAAAGTTTGACCATTTCAAAGATTTTTATTAAGAGATTTACTTTGTCACTAATATTTGTGACAATAGGTAAATTTAAAATTAGTATAGTTCTCCGAATTCTTGTTTTATCTGCATGTACCTGCATCTAAATGAACAATTTAGGAAACACTTTTGTATAAACTTGAATATATAACAGAATAGTGGACTTAAATTTTCTATTTGTTGTTTCAATTGCAAGTGATTTGTTTACTTCCGCATCTTGTTAAACCATCAATAGCTTGTTAATCGAATTTTCAGTCTGCTTTTCGAAGGAAGGTGATGTTTATAAAATTACTCTGCTACTATCTTTGTATATCCACTAATAATTTTTGAATTAATTAGTAAATTTTTCAATGAAATTTGATAGTAATGTTCTGCCGTTAAAAGTAATCCCGATGCCAATCATTCAATCCCTTAAATTCAACTATTTAAAAACGGTGGATATTTAAACTTCTGCGATATTCTCTCATTATATTTTGAATTATCGAATTTTATGAAATTTAACACCAAGATCGAGACATTAAAGACTTCGATGACATTAATTAACCCCTATTTTTTTCTATTTAAAAATGGTGCGATTCAAACTTTAAAAGTTTCTCCTTAATAACATTTAAGTTATTTGATCAATTTTTATAAAATTCAACAAAATGATCAAGCCATTAAAGTCAATTTTTAAATAAGATTAATTAACCTCATAGGCTTATTCTCTTAAAAATGGTACGTAGCCTTCAAACTTTCTGAAATTTCCCTATAATAACAACGGTATTAGTTAATAGATTTTTATGACATTAACATAAAAGTTATGCCATTGAAGATGATTTTGATGTAAATTTTAATCTCATAGTTTTTTATCGTTCCAAAATAAAGGACACGTTTAATAAGTAGGCAAGTAGTTACTTGTTGTTGTTCAGTCTTCTACAGTTTATAGTAGATTTCTTTAAACTGTTTAATGTTGTTCAATTTTGAAATGAAAAGACATTTCATTTTTTATAACTCATAATTTCTATAAAATTTATTTAGTATGCTACTCAATGAGATTATGAAAATAATCCAATTTAATATAAATTTAAATTAAAATCAGATGAAATCGATTTTGTTAATACTGTATAAATGATCTTCATTTTAATTAAATGGCATTAAATATAAATCTGTTATTTACCTGTCGATATTTAATTTATAAAATCCAAATAACTTACTAAAAATTCATTTACTTGGAATTATCAAGTTAAAATATTTCATTAATTGCTGAAAATGCATAAAAACACTTTTCTTGCATTAAAAAAAATATATATTTTTTTCGATAGTTTATTAAATTTTAATCGTTAATGCTATTAAAAGTTGCGAAATTATAAAATTTGACGTTCTTTATTTTCGACATTTTATGCAAAATTTTATATGAAATATTCATTATTTTAAATTTAATGTCTCGTAAAGAATCTCAAATATTTATTATTTAATAAATATTTGAGATTCTTTAGTATTATAAAAAATTATAAAATTTTTGATAAAATAAAAATTCAAGTCATATGAGTTTTCTGTAAAAAGCTTTACAAAAAAAAAATTATAGAATATTAATGGTGATTCATTTATATCATTTTTTTACTATGCCTTGTAGTAATCAAATATATAAAATTTATTAATTTTTTTCCTTAATTATTGAAGTATTCATGAAAATATTTTCGGGTTTTCACACTAATTAGATTTTGAAAGTTGCGAGCTAACAGGATCATCCTGACAACATAATATCAATTTAATAGATCTAAAATGTGTTTTTATGTAGTTTTTTTTTTACAATAAAAAATAATTCAACAGAAAAAAAATGCGATATGTAATTTGTCGTTAACATTAAACATATATTTTTAAATTAAAATTTCGACATTCATAAAATAAAAAATTTATATAAACAGAAATAAATTAGACTTTATGAAATCCAGAAAGACACGAAACAAAATTAGAAAGGTTTCAACGAATACTAATTATATTTTCAGTAGTTTACATTCTTTGCAGCTTTAATGAAACAACAGTATTAATCCCAAAGAGAGCCGATTACAGATTGTAACGAGAGTAAATGGGAAACTGTAATTATTTAAGGAAGAAATGGAATTACTTTCAGCTATTGTACACATAAAACAAAAGTTTTAAAACAAAATACGAGATAAGTCATATTTTTATCATCCTCCAACATGGATTTAATATGAGGAATGATAATGATATTTGCATGTAGCGGATATTAACATATTCTTCGAGCTATTAAATTGAGATAAATGTGAGTGAAATATTTTCTATGTTATCATAATTGGAATTCTGGTGATGTAGTTCGGGCCATTGTTGATAATTTTCGAATCATAATACAGTTAATGCAAAATATTCAAACAAAAAGTTTCGTGTACGTCTCAAATTATTGTCATAAATAGTGAAGTTTTACGAAAAAAAATACTACTTTAAAACGAAATTCACTTGTACGATATTTTATAGATTATATGTGTATTATATTATAAAATCTAGAAAAAAATGATTGTTAGCATGATTTTCAAAATTTTAATCTCTGTATGCTTACAAGTTACATTGTAAGACTGAAATGTTGTTCGATACAACTTATAGTTCTGATATTTTTCATAATGTTTAAGTGTATTATTTGTCAAAAACATAAAAAATAATAATTTGTTTGCATTAAAAAATAATGTTAACGATAAATAATCTAATAAATCTTTTACTTTAAAGAATTATTATCACTCATATTTAAATTTCAAAAAATAATTTGTATATAATTATAAAATTTAATAATTGTGATTAAAATATTTATTAAAATTTCTTCATTTTTTTCGTTTTTATAAGATCTGTTAATAAGATTTATAATATGTTCTCTCAATAATCGATATAAAGATATTTATTACAGATATTGATCACAGAAGATTCAGAAATCGTTAATCCATAAAATGTATAGAAATAATTACATTTTATAATATAAAGTGAACAGTCAGATTAAGATGGTTATAGTTTGTTACAATGATGAATTTTTAACAAAATTCTTGATCTATGTTTTTAATTAAGGAATTTACAAGATCATGAGAAATCCACGAATTTGGTTCCTTTAGAATATTTTAAATGATATGATAAACTGTTTTAAAATATGAATAAATATCTAAAATGTTACAAACAAAAAGTAATTATCTGTATGCTGTAGGCTATATATAAATTTAAGAAAATATTTGATGCTACAATGCACTAATTAATTATTTTTAACAGTGAAGAGGTTTACAGAATCCGACATATGTTAACTACTGCGAATTCATTTTATTATTTTTTTCAATATAAAACTTTTTTACATATTTATGAATACGATAAGCGATATCGCTTTTTATTCGAGCAAATTTATGTAAGACTATGTTGATTGATTCTCAGATCTCTTCGTGATGGGTCAGCAAAGATGAAACAGCGTTCTTTCACGCTCTGTTATTTTACATAAACATCAATAACAGTGGCAAACAGTTATTTAAATTTTGTGTACGATATTAAAGGAATAGTATTAGCATTTCGAAATTGTATTCGAGAGAAAAATGCTATCAATATTAGTGAACGTCTACTATAAATTATAATGATATATTATTTCTGTTATAGTCTAGTATCGAATTTATGCTGTAGGAGTTCCAGTCTTTATGCTAAATTTTTAATTTTGTTTTAAAATTACTCGCAAACGCTTCTCATATTAATAACGTCAAAAATTTCGACTTGTTATTTATCTCTCTGTCTCCTTATACGTACCCTGAAGAAATAATATCTATGAAAATCTCTGTTGCTTAAATCTGTTTGGCAATGATGATTGTCAAATTCCGTTAGAAGTATGTTATCTATCGATGGGTTTAGAAGATAATAAGTATTATAGAAACAGTTTTTTCTCGACATTTAGCGCACGACGCACGACTCGAGCGAAGCGCCAACGCGATGCTGATAGAACGTCGCATGTTATATCTTAATGAAAACGATGTTGTTTACTACATTGCTAATTTACTGCATTAATTATATTTAAAAAAAATATGAGATTATAAATAAGTATAATATTACGATTTTATAAGCATTATTTATGATAAATCATATAGAATTGATAACTCATATAGAGTTACAGCAAAATTGATCAAGTGCATTTCTTATTATTATATAAATAACAATATATAATTAATTTTACATTTTTACACACTTATTTTTATCTTAATTGGCTATTTACGTTAAATTCTCTATAATCAATATAAAGATATTACTGTGAAGTGATAACAGAGAAGACGAATTCAACTAATGTGCTTAATTAACCAAACTTTGACCATAAATTTGAGCATAAAAATCTCTCCATGATTGGCAATATAGAAATAGATTCATATTACAGAATCATAATTAGCTTGGTTAATTGAGATTATGTAATATGAACCTCATATTTTGTAGCTTGTTTTGTAACTTATTTTCCGTAGTCAACTATTAATTAAATCTTCTAATTTTCCTTGTTATAGGAGTTCAGTTTTTTTTTTTTTTCATAAAAGTTAAATAGCATATAAAACATCATCTGATATGTTATAATTAACCATCAGTAAGATATTATCACATTTAATTTTAACTAGCAAAGAAGAAAAACATTTAAAAATTAAAGAAGTTTCTGGAGATATGTTTTAATTAATGTATTAATTTGGCGGGATTAATATCAAAATCACACAAATATTTTTGTAATAAATTTTATTTCATTAAGAATGAAATAAGTTTTCCATTATTGTTATCGTTTTTTTCCATTTTTAATGAAGCAAAAAAAAAAAAAACTTCATTGTTGTATTAAAAATGAATATGCGTATTCAATAATTTAATAAAGTATGTCGTAAAGATGTTTCATATGTTTTTATTATCTAGTTTGTTTAATATTTGCACATATTGTATAAAAATTACATTTCTCGTTAGAAAGTTCCTTATCTTATTCATTCTTCATCACTGATATAGCTGTCTTGCTTGGCTGAAGACATCTGAGGCATTTTTACTAGCGAATTCAGACGTAAAAGAAAGTCCATAAATAACAATGTATCTGAAACAAAGTGCTGTCAAAAACAAAAATTCAGGACAAAAGAAAGCGAAAAGAGCGGACACATTTTATACTTGCACCAACTAATGGCCATTTTAAGGGAAAAGACGTTAGTGAGCTATATTTTAAATCTGAGGCGTATCCAAACTTCAAGTGATGATAAAGTATTCAAAATTCGTTGTTTCTAAAATAAGTGGTGTTCCTTTTTGCAAACTAAGTTTTTAAATATATTTAAACAAAACTTATATAAATAGAATAACTGGCAAAAATAAAAAAATAAAAAAAAATTGGAGATTTTCTATTTATATATATATATATATATATAAAAAATGGCCTGATATTTATATTTCATTATAAGTGAAAAACGTGCGAGTTTAACTTTTTGTAAACAAGATAAATCTTATTTCTAAAATGGTACTTGGAATCTTGGTCTTGCAAACAGCATTACAACGAAGCTTGATAAATTTTTTTTTTCTTTAATTATTTTAAATTTTATTTTAAAAATTAGCAAGAGCAAAAATGATATTCATTATTTAATATTTCTAAATTATTGTTTTAAATATGAATAATTTTAATATTTTATTTATGAAGTGAAGCATCACTCAAGATATATACTATCTAGTATAGACTGCAAAGAATATATAAAATTTCTTTACGAAAATCTGTCATAATATTTATACATATAAAATTTTTCCCGAGAGAGGTGGATAATAATTAAATATTATAATAAATTTATACATCGAAAGAAAACAGAATTAAGCACAGTATTAAAATTTTTTTTTAAATTGTTAAAAATAATTAATGAATGTACACGGTGGTTATAATTAAAGTGACAGAACTCACACATATTTGAGCCCGTTCTGGTTGATGGTATTTGGTTCAAACTTGATGTATAGGTTATATGGACCATGGGGGAAAATGCAATAAAAAATAATAGTGCAAATTTCGATCACTAGATGGCGCTTTTCATACAATATATGCAGGATGTTATGCATATTAGGAACGCTTTAAATTGTCAGTAGTAATGCCGTGAAATCAGTAATCACCATGCCTGTAGAAAAGAAAGAAAGAGCTTTACTGGTCAAGCTGTTTTATCAGAACTGCAGCAATGGTTTAGCTGCACTGCGTGAATATCGACGTTTGAAAGGCTTGCGAAGAGGGCCTATGGTTTGAAAAAAATTATTACAAAATTTGAAGAGACTGGGGAGTTGGGTGTGTTGCCAGGAAGAGGACGGAAATGGATTTCAAATGAAAAAGTGGAAGAAGTCGCTGCTGCTGTGGTTGACAGAGCTTCCTATTCCCAACATTCTTCAACAAGTGCTCGAGTGGTGACACGTGATGTTTGTATTCCTTGGTCTACGGTACAAAAGATTCTGCGCTCTATTTTACAATGATATCCATACAAGATCCACATGGTGCAAAAGCTACACCTTCAAGACCCGCATCAACG
>WUQG02445984.1:0-13255 GCA_011317285.2 Androctonus mauritanicus
ATCACCGAACAAAATATCATACGTATATTTATATTTATATAAAATAAAATTCTTCTCAGGGTCCCGTGACCTTACAACTCTTACTTCAAGGAAAATTCAATCGTAATAATTATAATGAAGTAAAAAAAACCAAATAAAATTAAAATAACGATCAATATATCTGGTTAACCTTGATTTTTAAAAATCGTTTGCAATAAACACGAAAGCATAAATGAATTAATAATATTTACATCATCATAAACAAACTAAAATTAATAAAATATCTTTATAACGATGTAAAATTCACATAAAGAAATTTTGCTTATTTTAGTTTATTTATGGTGATATAAATAATAATAATCGATTTATGTATTTGTGATTTTTCAATCCATTATCTTTAAATAAATAATCTAAAACACATAGACTAATCATTAATTTTGCTTTTCGCATCATCATAATTATCATTTGTTAGTTTAAGTCATATACTCGAACTTTCTTTGAGGAAAGACAGATGATGATATTATGATGATAGTTAGATAAACCAATTGTTAAATCATTTATTAGATCAGTACAAACGACCCAATTTTTCTTATTTTCAATAGATTTTGATAAGTAGTGAATTTTGTTGAAATTCAATAATATTTTATCGTGATTTCATCAAAAAATAATATCGATATATTATATAAAGATATATGTATATAGATATACATATATCTTTATATTATCGATATTATTTAATATCGAATCCAACTTTTTTTTATTTTTTTCGTTGGGGAAAAGTAATTCTAAAATGTTTATTTGATTTTGTAAATATTTTTTTTTCTAAGATTCATATTCAATTATTATAAATAGTATGCTGATTGTTTCTTGAAAATTTAATGTATTCATTTTTATTTATCACTAAAAAGATTTTTTTCATTAAATAAATTAAATTAGCGTAGAGTATCAATAAAAAATACTATAAATTATTTAATACAAAAAAAAAAAAAAAAACATTATGTTCGAGTTTATCATTACAGATACTCCTCACATTTTTTTTAATGAAAAATCTGGTTTTCGCCTATACGCGTCGCTTACGACTTCTATTGCATGTAATTTCCCGCACTGGCACTTCCAGAAATCTGACGAAGAAGCACACTTTGTGCATAATTAAGACATAAATGTCTTTATAGCCATGAGAACTTAAGCGAGTAACTTGTGCTAAATATATACGAACGAGTTACTCGCTTACCGACCAATTCGTGGCTAAGTGGTGATGAAAACAGAACCCAGTCTCGTGTAGTGAAGAGTACCTGTTTATATCCTTAAATATAAATACTGTAATATTTATAAAACTAATTACAAAATATTTCATAATTTCGGTTGAACATGAAATTTATAGTATTATAAAAACTTTATATTTTGTTTTGTATTTTTCCATATATAATTTTCTAATAATGCAGAATTATAAAAGTATTTTTTTAAATATAATATTGCCGCAAGATATATAGAGTAAAATGATTTATCTATATAACCTCGATAATGTTGTCTTGAACTAGATCTTAAAATTATTCAGCTAACTAGTTATTACTAAGGATTCTGTTCTTGAAAAACTGAAATAACAAAAAAGTAAATAAATAAATAAATAAAGTATATTTTGTAAGTTTCCTATCATTTTCGGTTGTTAAAGATTCCTAATTTAAACATAATTAAATAAAATTAAATGAAACTTTTTACACTATTGCAGGAAATTAAGGATTTTATTTTATTTAAAAATCAAGTAACTTAATTTGCTTTTCTTTTAAGTTGCCTTATCTTCTGATTTATTTTTTTTTTTTTTACTATGCACATCTTTCTCTCTCTTTCCGTTTTTCAAAATGGAAGTATAGTAGAACCCCGTTTATGTTTTTGAAGAGGGTTGATAAAACTGATGTATAAGTGAGTTAACGTTAAAATGAAACTTTTTATTTTAACTTTAAATGTTGAAAAAATACATTAAAACTTAAAAAAAGTTAAACTACATACTGTATTACGTATGTTTTTTTCATACATTAAAACTTAAAATTAAGAAGTTTAGTTAACCATGATGGGCAGATACTGTTTTGGCATAAAGAAAGAATCGATTGTAGTTTGTTTTTTGAATGCAATACTACTTTCATAGATCGAGCCTTCATACGCAACTACAGTATCTGTCTGCGAAAAATACCTGTATTGTAGAATGAATTACAAAAGTAAAATCAAATCTGAAATTTCTGAAGTGGATGAAGGTCATGACACACTGAACGCGACGCGAAGCGAAGCAAAGATGAGAGAAAAATTTGCATCCTTCGCTTCGCGTTGCACTGCACCGCAGCCTATCTACATTGCAGTTGAGTTACTTCTCATGTTTCACGGATTTGCCGGTAGAGGTCGTTTGCGGAGTATGGTTGATTTGTTATTAGAAAGAAGTGACCGTATATTTTCGGTATTATTTTAATCTCATGTCATATAGACATGATCTTTTTTTGTACTTCTAACACAAATTCTATATCAGAATTCCAACCACACGGTTGAACTTCCGCCATTTTTCAAGTATATAAAACATTTGTTTCTATTGGTTGATTGCTTGCTTCGCGTCTTGTCGCACCGTATTGTTCGCGCGTACTGATTGGTCAGAGTTCAATATTTCCATCTCCTTTCGCGTGGCAACGAGCGTTAACTCGAGTAGCCGCACGGGAAAAGCTAGTCCAAGACACATTGTACGCGCGTAACCGCGCGAAGTTGCTTTCTAATGCTTCGCTTCGCGTCGCGTTCAGTGTGTCACAGCCTTTAATGATAGACCAATTGAAGAGTTATTTACATAAACAGTCACAATGTTCAAAAATATCGATTTTTGGTCTTTACTTATATCACTTGTAGAGTACTTAATAATGTCTTTAATTTAAAATTTTCTTGTGATAGTTAGATTAGGTTAAGTTAGTTTTAATTATGCAGCTGAATCACACATGGGATATTTTTGGCGGGACTACTTTTAAGGCCGTGACACATTGAACGCGACGCGAAGCGAAGCGGAGCGAAGCAAAGATGACAGAAAAATTCGCATCCTTCGCTTCGCGTTGCACCGCACCGCAGCCTGTCTACATTGCAGTCGAGTTGCTTCTCATGTTTCATGGATTTGCCGGTAGAGGTCGTTTGCGGAGTGTGGTTGATTTGTTACTAGAAAGAAGTGATCGTATATCTTCGGTATTCATTTAATCTCATGTCATATAGACATGGTCTTTTTTGCACTTCTAACACAAATTCTATATCAGAATCGCAACTACACGGTTGAACTTCCGCCATTTTCCAAGTATATAAAATACTCGTTTCTATTGGTTGATTGCTTGCTTCGCGTCTTGCCGCATTGGAAAAGCTAGTCCAAGACAAACTGTACGCGCGTAACCGCGCGAACTTGCTTTCTAATGCTTCGCTTCGCGTCGCGTTCAATGTGTCACGGCCTTTAGTGATTCATCACAGACTGCCTATCACTCTGATGAGGTCAACCATAGAGTTGAAGGATGGGATTCAACAGTCAGATTCAAATCTCCTCTGATAAACTAGAAGTGTGGGACCTGAAAATGACAACTAGAAGGAATAGTTGATTATTATTCAGACATTTAGAAGATTAATACTTTTACATACACAGAGGCACACTTCCTGCTCATCTTTGACGATCGTCATCAGGGACGTTTCTTGATGTTATTCACGTTTTATAAAATCCAATCTACTTAACTTCTGATTGCAGATTTTTTTGTTTTATAAAAACCAGGTAATTTCCAAATAATCACATCCAAATAAAAATTATTACTTTATTTTTTTATAAAGTTTTAATTAATTAATTATTAAAAAAGTGATATCAGAGTTTTAAACAATAGACAAAAATAAAGATTCTACAAAAATGACCAAGGTCCATTAAGGTTTCAATACTCTCGTATGATAGAAATACTTTGATATCATATTCTCGTATGATATCAAGAAATACCTTGATATCATACGAGAGTATTTTATTATGTTGACTCTAAAAACTAACTATTCAAATCACATACGCATTCTAAATTTTAATTTATACAACTGAAAATCTTAAATATTCTCCTCACTATAAATTTTTTCACTCTCCTGAAAAATTTTTATTTTCGACATTTTGTTGTTTTTGTGACTAACTCTTCAATTTTCCGTTTAATAACTAGTAATTTTCTTCAGTTAGGTTAGATTAGTTTGAATTAAGTGGACGAATCATACAGGAAATACTTTAAAGTGTATCATGTAAATCGCCTATAACGAGTGCAATACTGTATGTTTTGAAGTTGATGGTGAGTTTATTAGTTTCCTACCTGTATATTTTGCTTACGTATTGTAAGGAACAACAAATTTGGCTAGTTGTCCCTTTGGCCATTTACCTGTTGGCTGAATGCCAGTTCTGCTACACGTCCATTTCGATGTTTGTTCGAAAAAACGACTTATCAATAAAATGTCCATCGACCAGGTGTCCGGGAGCCATTTTTTTTTTTTTTGATACAAATATAAATTAACTATTTTTGAATTATATTAGTTGATATATGCATAATTTCGAGTTGATTAAAAATAATCTTTAATAATAATAATTGTTCGAACTTTGAAATGAATCAACTTTAGTTCGAAAAATTAAAGATTAAAATCAAAAAAAGATTTCTAAAAATTCAACCGATTAAAATGAAGATTAATTCTGTTTTTGAATCCAGTGAGATGATGAATAAAATAATTAGCTTAAAGTCTAATATTTAAACACGTTACAACATCGTATAATTCGCATTTAGCCCATAAAATCTTCGAAAATTGCTCTCTTTTTTTTTCTTTCGATTGATATAAATTGCAAAATGTCCAATTGAGAACCAAAACTGTGACTATCATTAAACTGTTATTTTAAGTACACTACTCAGATATGTTATTTTATATTTAACGAATGCGAGAAGGAATAAATCCGTTAAAAATTATAAAACTCTAAACCTTTAGTCCTCCTCCATTTGGCTGCAGGCAGGGGATATCCAGTAGCTTCGCAATGAAGAATTAATTTCTTTCCAGCCATCACGGAAACATCGTACGGCTGACGAATCCAAGAAGGTGAAACTGGAAGAATGAAGTCAATAAAATGGTATAAATATTAATTATTTTTAAATGGACGTAAACTAATTAAGAAAAGACTAAGGTTAATCAGATGAATATGCATATGATCACAATATTTTATTAGTTTTAATAACTTGTATCATAAACAATAAATATCAAATTTTACCTAAAACTTGTAGTTTGCTTATAAGGCTATCAGATCCAACTCTGTTAGAGACCAAACATGTGTAATTCCCACTATCTTCTCCTTTCACTGTTGCTAAAGTCAAAGTAGAGGAATAATCATCCTGTTGACGAATAATTAGATTTGGCGATTCTTGCAATGATTTGCCATTTTTGGACCATTGAAAAGTTAAGGGAAGATTTCCTTCACTGACACTACACAAGACGTTATATCTCTGACCTTCATTTAAAGTTTTTTCTGATATTCTATCCTGAATCTTCGGTGGTACTAAAAATATTAAACTGTTTTAGCAATTAAGTTGATTAAATATATGATGTCAATAATTATCACGAAATATTTATTCATCAATCGTCCGAATTCATTAATTTAAAACTGCTTAAACTTCAAGCAGTTTGAATTAAACGATGGCAATGAGTAATGATTTAAAGGAAATTTTGTCTGATAAAATAACGATTACTTAATTTTTGACGCTTTTATCGAGAAAAAATGTAGATGTACAGGCATACCCCAGAGTTATGGGGTATGCCTGTACATCTATATTTTTCATGCAGAGTTATGGGTATGCCTGTACATCTATTCTGATGCCATAATTCGAAAATGTCCACAAGTCAAAGCACTGTCTTTTTTCATTCATCATTGCATGCAATGCACTGAAATTACCGTATATGTGCATAAATAACATAAATGAAACATTTATAACTAAATGAAATACTATGTAGACCTTATTTTGAAAAAAAGTTAGCATTCTTTTTTTCAAAAATATGCTGCTGAAGAACCATAAATTCCAAACTAAACACTGAAACGTAGGGGAGTGGTAATAATTTAAAATATGAGTAAATAAGTTGAGGAGCGTCAAAAGTTGAGGAGTCATAATTCGGGGTATGACTGTATATATATTTAGAAACAGATTTAGTGTTACTTTTATACATTTTCAGATATTTTAATTCAACATCATTGAATATAATAAGTAAAAAATTTACAATTAAGTTGTGTACCTTAATTAATTTAAATTAGTACAGTTCAAAGAAAACCACTATAAGCAGTATAAAACATAAACTTTAATAAGTATTAAAATCGTTTTCGGTACTAGAAGTACCATCTTCAGTTACAATACAGTATTGTAACTGAAGATGGTACTTCTAACTGAAGATGTAACTGAAGATGGTACTTCTTTAATAAGCATTAAAGAACTGATGTAACTGAAGATGGTACTTCTTTAATAAGCATTAAAAACGTTTTCAGTACTAGAAGTACTGAAAACGTTTTTAATGCTTATTAAAGTTTATGTTTTATACTGCTTATAGTGCTTTTCTTTGAACTGTACTAACAGAAGAAAGCAGTCTTGGTGTTTTGACTTTAGATATTCTAATTTAATTTAAATTAAATTTTAAAGAAACATATTTCGCTAATATTCTTCAATTTTTCAGAAAACATTGTTACAACAAACAAATTTCTTTTCCCTCCAGCTAAAAAATTTACATTAACTATCGAACATCGCCTTGTTTATCGCTTCCTAAGCGTGAAAAAAGCAAGAATAGATATTAATGAGTGAGAGTTCCTGTTCTTATAACTATTGATTTGAATTAATCTGCCAATCTTGACAGAAAAGCTGTATCTGTAATTAAGATTTTTTATACAGACAAGTATAGAGATAAATAATTATGTCATCCACAACTGAGAAAATAATTTATTCGTATTTTTTAAGGTTAAACATAAAAATTAAATAGTAATATAGCAATCAAATTCATAAATATTGATATTAATTTTTCCTATATTTCTCTACCTAACATATAATTTTTCTTTAAGAAGATTTTTGCATATCAATTTATGCTACAGTTTTCATAGATTTACTTAAATTTTAAACTATGAATTAATCATTCATAAATCTTTATTTCTGATCATAAATCATCTTAAAAACTTAAATATTTTAAAATAAAATAATATATAATTTTCTGAGTTTATCCAATTTATTATTATTAAAAATTTTAACTGATTTAATATAAAAATATGGAAAAAAATATAATTTTTAAATAAAAATGTACATCGAATAAATATAAAATTAGTTTAAATTACTATTCGCTCGAAACTGCACTTTGTTTTAAATTTATATTTGCAGTTATTGTTAGCAGAATGAACTGATAAGCGTGAAAGCATTAGCAAAATCAATGACACTTCTCCTTCATCCTCCAACAATGCCAAAATGGCGACCGATTATATCAATCCAACTACTATACACTTACCTTCCATATAAACCAACTGGATGCACACAATAATCCAGATAAAAGAAAATGTAGAGGAAAAACTGAAAACTGCTTCCATTATCAGAGAGCTGTAGTGAGCTGTGCTAAAATATTGATTAAAGACACACAGCATGCAGTTCAGTATGTGCTAAGCAGTGAAGCTGTATAATATCTTCTTAAACCGAAGAATAACACTTGTAAATAAAAGATTTTCGTTTGTAAAACAACACGAAAAGTTATAAAAACACTAATTCACAAAATCATACATTCTGGATGCTCATTCAGCGCTCATTAACATGATTCCATTCTTCTAGGTGCAAGCAATGTGGGTGAATGAATGAATGAATGTAGCGCCACATAGCGGCAAAATTTTGCATTAAATTATGTTATTCAACTTATTATCATGTTTATTATAAAATAAAATATGTTTTCAGTATATTTAACAGAAGTAATTAAGTGTAACAACTTACAGATTCGTTCAATGATTCATCTTATTCGGTTTTCATTCTTCTGGAAACCAACTTTTACGTGGAAAAGTAAAAACTCTTTTAAACAGATTTTGATCTGTAAACAGTACAAAAACAATTACTCGTTTTATTTATATATTTAAAACTGCATTTAATAATTATTTTACCAAATTATGTTTAATATTTAAATGAATTTAGATTAAAAAAAACATTTAAATATTTATTAATCATCATTAAATTTTTAAACAGAATCTTAACTTCTACATTAAAGATAATATGCTGCAAAAACTTAAAAATATTTTTTAATATAAAAATATTTATTTACTTACAGTTTAGATTTTAAAATAAGTCAATCCTGTTGAAAAATACTTGAAAAAATATTTAATAATAAAATTAATGTTATACCATCTTATATTATATTTTTATTTGTATTATTTTATTCAATAATTTAATTAGTGAATAATTTTGTTTATATAAACGTTTGTAAATATTATAATAATTAAAGTATTTTTTAATCTAATTAAAAATACAATAAAAATGCATCCGAGTCACGACGCTAGGCGAGAATCTGGCGCAAATCGATTGTTTAACGGGATCCCGTCTTAGTGAACCAATCTCATTATTAACGGGATCACATAGAAATCTCTCACGTGATCTCGTCTTACGTCATGGTTTGGGGTGCATTTTTAATTGCCAGTATCATTCGCGATTGATTAAAAATCAACAAACTTCGTTAACAACTAAAGTTTTAACATGTTGAGGCATCAAATTAATTTTAGAACCATAAGAATTATACAGTTCATAATTTAATTCTATATATTTACGTTATGCTAGAAAAATTTCTATAAATATGACAACAAAAAATAATAACTTTAAAAGTTTATTTCCTTTTAAAAACGACGAAGAGTCAAAATTTAATCTACAAACTTTTAACAAATTCGATACAAGGTTTTTACATCACATATTCTACTAGAAAATTTTCTATATTTTTGTTACTTTACAGTTGAAAGTGTTCAAAAAATGTTCTGAATTAAAAAAACAACAAGCATCTTGTATTCAAATGTCTTGGATCCATCATTTATAGCGTGGTTTTTCGATTCCTGTTATGGAATTATCCACAAGTTAAACTGATGTTAAAATTAAAGAAGGGCGTGTTAAAAAAAAAGACTTACGCGGCATTGGCACCTAAGAAATTCTTCATCTCTTCTACTACGCTATCGTATCGAGGATCGTCATACTCTGCTTCGCTACCGTATGTATGAAGTGCAGAATAAGTAGATTGATTCTGAGCGGGTGTAGGAGGTGGGATAGGTATAGGAGCCGGTGTAGGAACAGGATTGGGAACAGGAACTGGAGCTCGTGGTAACGAGCGCACCATCCCTGTAGTCACCAAATCTGGTCTCTGGGTTGGAGTGGCAGCTGTATAAGTGAATCCACGGGCCTCGACTCCTTCTGGGGGAAGATGCCGTTTCATAAATTCATAATCGAAAATAATTATTGAATGAGAAGAACGAAACCAACCTGGTTCCAGCAGAGGTCTGTCCAATTTATGCATACAACAACACGCTACTAAAGGAAGGATAATCACGATAACTAACGAAACAACAACAGGAAGTGTAAAGGAAAGCTGTTGGTAGAGCGGTTCTCCATCAACTACTGAAACATTTAATATAAACATAAATATATAAATATGTGATTTTTCTTGTAAGCGTTTTCATTTATGCGTTATTTATAAAAATAATTTGATATATGAGCCATATTTAATGTTTTCTATTTTTAACACTATACTGTATATAAAACATTAATCATTATGCTTATAGTTAATGATATCTCTATCAACAAACTTTTTAAACTTCTTATTAATCGATTAAAAAAATACTTTTATATATCTCTACTTTCTTATCTGTGTGCCTCTCCGTATATTCCAATATATCCTATCTGAAAAACCAAATAATGCTGAGGTATTCAAATTTTTGGATATCGTTCGCTATCAGATATACACATTAACTTTAAGAGATTCCTACAGGATATTGTTACAAAATGGCAACCAATCAAAATTTTAAAAGTTCGTTATTTTTGTAACTATCTTAGATAAATTATACTGTATCTGAAAGATTTTTTTTTGGTAAATATTAATTTTAGTATACAGTATTGTGTAAAAAATATGCTCCTAGATTAAACTATCATGAAATTTAGAAATAAAAAAATAGTTTAATAAGTACTATAAATAATTTAAATATACTATAATCTTACTTTTATTTGCTGTGAGGAAACTAAGCACTTCAGTAGGTCCACTCTCTCCATATTCGTTCTTCGCTGTTAAATACATTTGGTACTGTATACTACTAGATAATCCTCCAATAGTATAATTATGGTTTGGAGATGTTAGCATATTAACCATTTGCCACTGACCATTAGTTGGCTTTATATGAGCAACGTAGCCTACATAAACAAATAATTCGATTGCTACATTAATTTTACAGTTTTTTTGGTAAAACAAGCACATATTTAATGATATATAATAAAATAAATACCAGAAAGAGGAATATTTCGTTTTGAAGACCACAAAATTCTTATTTGAACAGAATTCGGAGACGTTGTTATGATGGATATTTTAGGAGTTGGTGGAGATTCTAAGAAATTAATTTTAAATATTGTAATAATGCAATTGAATGCATTCGTACATTATTGAATGAATTTATTTATGCTCACCAACATAGGAAGTAGTTAAAAGAACTGGTTGTGAAGGAGGGCTTAATCCAGCTCTGTTATAAGCGATAACGATTAAGGTATAGGTTGAAGTTTTCTGAAGATTATCTAAAAAGCATTGCTGAATTTCTCTACTGTGGTCTATGGATACTTGTTTGTACGAATATGTTATTTGAGATCCTTGACTAGTTTTTTTGTATCCAACATAAAATCCTACTAATGGTCCATTCCAATCATGTTTTAATGGAAGCTAAAAATGATATATATTATATATATATTCTTGTATAGAGTATATATATATTAATAAATTATTTTTAAGATTAAATAACCTTCCAGGTAAGATGAGCTGAAGCAGTAGATTTTTCAGTTATCTGAAGATCAAAAGGAGGAGATGCAGGTTCTATATAGATAAAGAGCTTTTTAATAGCATACAATAAAGCATTTTAATAATTTAATATAATAAAGAAAACAAGAAATTTTCATAATTTTTTTTATGGCAAAATGGGCTCATCAGAATGATATAAACTATATAGGTATATATCATAGATCGATTTAAATAAATACCTTCTTGAGTAGTAATGGTTTCAACTATTTCTGAAGGTTTGCTGGAACCCACTTTATTAATAGCAACTATTTGAAACTGATACTGTGTATAAGGTTTCAGGCGCTGAATAATAATAGATGTTTGAGAACCTTCGATTTTTACTTCAGAAGGATTACTCTTGTCGCCTAAATTATAGTGATTTTTAATAATTTATGGTGTAATTTTATTATTAATTTACGATTTTATACCTTTATTATAAAAAACAACATATTTCTGGATAGCACTGTTTCCATTATATGGTTGTTCCCAGCAGAGACGAACACTTCTGCTCCACACTGATTTAACCTTTAAATCCCGAGGTTGGCTGGGTGGTTCTAATAATTTTCAACAAAAATTTCAATCTTTCACTATTTCAAATATTTATTTTTTGAGATTACATTGAAAAGTAGTTTTTAAATTACGATTCTGTATACTTGATGTGCAAAATTATGACTTACCAACAATTCCGAGACGAATACCCATCTGACTGTATCCGAAAGTATTGTTGGCACTACATACATAAAGTCCACTATCTTCTCTGGACGTGGATTCGATATTCAATGTGGATATAAAATTTCTTTCTAATGTTGTCTGAACTATTTGAATCCTTCAAGAAAATTCTTCTATTAGTCATTAAAAATTAAATAAAAAAAAAACATCATTTATTACAAATATTTTAACATTATTTGATAATGTAACCTTTGGTTTTCTTCAGGTTTATTTCCGTTTTTGGTCCATTGAATAGTTAAAGGTTTATCTCCAGTGACATTGCATACGAGAACTGAATCGTCTCCATTCTTCACCATCTTTTGCATAGATTCCAATTTTACAGTAGGAGAAACTGAGAAAAATTAGACTAATGAGCACATTTCTATTAAATACAGTGTGTCCGTAAAGTCATGGTGCACTTTTGACCGGTCACAGGAAAGCAACGAAACAAGATATAAATGTGAAATCTTCACCAAATAAAAGGAAAACTCTCCAAGTTTCTTACCTATTCAGTGCAGTTCGATGTGGCTTCTATTTGTTGCCCTACACACATCTAAACGATACTCAAGTTCTTCCCACACACGGTTAAGGATGTCAAGCCATGGCCACCCCGATCCCCGGATCTGACGCCCTTAGACTTTTACTTGTGGGGTTATGTGAAGCAACATGTGTACACTGAACGACTTTACGGACACACTGTGTATATATATAAATATATAAAAGAAAAATTTGTTAGAAAACAGAACGTTACTGAATGTTAAAATATAATATATTAACAACCTACTCTTCGAATTTATTAATTTTCTCAGTGGTTTGATAATATTTTAATTCTTATTCATTCTTTCAGCATTTATTTTAATATAATTCAAGTTTTAACCCTCCAAACTTTAAAGATGTAACGTAAACCATTAGATAATTATAAAATTTGCATCCAGAAACACGGCAGCGAATCGAAGTGAAGTTGAATAGTCACTCATTGATTCTTATTATAGGAATCATTACGGCCAAAATTCAACTTGCGTTAAGTTTTTTCCTGTTCTAAGATGTATATTATTAATTTGTTTACTTTATTGAAGAAAAGCTTTCCATAAGATACCAACCCTTAAATCTGAACTTTCAAGTTCAGATAATAAAGAACTAGAGTATTAAAAAATTCAAAAAAAGCATTGTTTTTTTCATCTTTTTTTCTTCTCCTTCTCCTTCTCCGCCGCCGACACTTTCTTCACATCGCTTTTATAATAATTTTTATGACATTTCAAGTATCAGTATTTCCTTAATTACTTGCCGTCACATAAAAATTTCAGCACAGTCGGATCAAAACAAATGGGAAATTGAGTTAAGTACTTAATTAAGTGTTTTCCATGAATATTTCTCCAGTGATGGCAAATCCATGGCACGTTTCAAAATTTGCATGGCACGGGGCCTGATTAAAAACCTTTTATAGTTTTAATTAATGGTTTTCACTCGAAAAATTTTTTCCTAGGTCCTAGGAAAAAATTTTAGGAGC
>WUQG02445995.1:0-13255 GCA_011317285.2 Androctonus mauritanicus
TAACTAAGACAAACTTGCTTTTGGATGATTAAACTCCGCAGAGATCATGGTATGAACCACATAAATCGAAATCAGTAGTTAACTCAAAATTTTCAATTTTTGGACAAAGTCTCTTTTGAATGGTAGCTCCTCATATGTATATATACAGTATATTAAATATACTGTATATATTTAATCATTTTTAGCATAGTTTTCATTTCTAGGATATACGAATTTTAACAGGATATAAATGCTAAATATCCGTTTAAGAGAACTATTTACGCTTTAGAAAATGCGTCATATTAATATTATACTGTACCTAGCTGTATATCATCACAATTTTCTTAGAATTACCACAGTCATTTTACATGATTCTACATCGTATATTAGGTGATACTGTACAACAATAAATGCATTTTATATTTTGACGGAAAAATTACTTTTTAGCAAGTCATTTAATGGTACTGTGCATTCTAAAAAATGGAAATAAATCCAAAAAATAAATTTTATTGATTACTTTTAACTATAAATAATCAACATGTTTGCATCAAAATTTATTTTCAATCAGTTAATTCATTTTATTCTAATTAAAACATCAAAAATTTCTAAATAATATTTTAAGTTTACAGTCTCATCTTTCGCACATTAAATGATTGAACTTATCCCAAAATTAATGTTTGCTAATAATAATTATTAAACTGGAATTCTGCATCATTATCTTGATATTTTATTAAGAAACTAACTATTACTTTTATAAATGAAGTCTATTAAGGTTTTATCAAAAATTCTGATGTATTAAATTAAAAAAAAAAATATGAAAAAGGCAATACGAGTAGGATAGTATTTTATAACTAAATTGATTTCTTAGTAAAGATATAACAGAAAGATGGAAACATATACGAAAATTCAAGAAAGCATGACTGAATCTTATTGAAATTTCAAGTTATTAAAGTTTAAAAATATTGGACAAAGTCACTTTTTAATCAAACTCTAAACTCTAAAAAGAAAGGAATAAAAAAATAAAAAATTTTGTTCTTGCGAGTTTTTTAGTTTTTAATCAATAAAGAAAATGAAAATATTACTTTTACTTATGAAATAGAATTATTTCATTAACATCAAATCAAGAAAATTTGTTGAATTTTATGTTAATTATGTAACAATTAATATAAAATACTTTATTATATAGATCAACGCGTTAAAATTTTCTGATTTAGACATTTTTCTAAATTAATTTATCTTAAAAATGCCTGCATAAAATTAGTCTCATAGTTGTAATCTTAAATTTTACAATTAATTTAGACAAGAATTTAGAAATGTGATATTCAAGATATAATTTATAAACTATATCAGCACAATTTTTTTTATCCAAAGAAGATTAAGATATTAATAAAAGTTTTGCATAAAATTTATCACAATTTTAATTTCGTAAACAAGTGAATTATTATTTATATCGATGGAAATAATATTTCTTAACGAATCAAACTAATTATTCACATTCCATTTTATTTCAGTGTCAGAAATGATGTAAGCTAATTTTTATAAGTATTACTTCAACTCTCTCTATATATAATAATAATTATAATTATAGTCCGGATGATGACCATTTGTCTAGTAGCATTATTAAAATGCTTTTAGGGTTGTACTGTAGTAGACATTTACAACAGTTAAGTTAAATAGATGTAGTCGTTATACTGTAGTTATAGAATTTGATAAATAACTTGCATTAGTTTTATTCAGCCATCTAAATTCTGAACAAATATATCAGAAACCTTCTTATTTAATAGATTATAAATTCTTATAATTGAATTATTGTATTATAATATAATGATGAATGATGATTGTGATCATGTCAATAAGGTAAAAATCACTGACAGCATGTGATATAAACATTTATCAATATCTAGAAAACTGACATTAAATTTTATTATTATAAAAAATATATATATAATTTATCATCTAAAATAGAGAAAAATCTGTTGATGTAATTCAACTTTTTTGTATATGATCAAGATATTGATTTATAAAAGAGTTTTGAATTGTTAAAAATGGTTATGTGCGAAAAGTTAAATAACAATTACAAAATAAACGTTATGTAGAATTATAATTTTATTTATTCAGAAAATTTTTAAGAAGAAATCATAAAATTTAATTAAAGTTTTAAAATTTTTAATTAAACTGACATTTTTATATTATTCGTTTTATTAAAATAAAAAAAAAAATTATGTAAATAAACAACATGGAATGATAAAACGAATATTTCGTGATTTGTTTATGGAAATTACAGTACAGTATAACCAAGAAAATATCAATGTAAAAAGAAAATAGTGTACTATATAATATTTTATTTTATTTTTTAAGTTATAACAATATTTATCATTTTTTGAAAATAAACAAATTTAATATTTTAGCATTTAATTCAGAAATTCTTACTAAAATATTCTGCTAATCTGAAAAAATCCCATTTATCTTATTTCAAAAGCTTAAAATATATCTGCTACGGTTGAAATATTTTTGGTTAGAATACGAAATTTTTTTTAATATTTAATTTGTCATATTTTCTTGTATATACTCTTTTCAAATGATATTATAGTATTTATAAACTTCAAAATTTTTAAAATAATTATTATCGAATGGAATTTAAAATTATTTTGATTATATTTTTAGATTCGCAATCAGTATTAATGGAAATAATTTTTAAAAATAGGATAATGTAGCTTATTAATTAATTTTATCGAAAACTAGATTAAGAATAATTCTACTAAAAAAAAAAAAAAACAGTTTGATTGAACTAACAGATAAATAAACAGAAATAAATATTTTCTATTCGATTAATCATTCATATACTAGGAAATATCTGTAATTCGAGCTATTCTGTGACTAATCTGTAATTCTATTCTGTGACTGCTTAGTATTACAAAGAGTACTAAGTAGTCACAGAAATGAATTGATTATATAGAAATTTTTACGAATGCATCCAGCTGACTACAATTACACAACTAATTTTATTCTGACCTAATTTATCTCAATACGAAAACATTAAAATGCTATTGTCTTCAATAAGTTTTATGTTTATATATAGAATTTTTATGGTGCATAAATTTAAAATCGAAATTTAAATAATATTCAAAGGAACTCTTGTTTTCGTGATTTATTCTTCATTATATATAAGATTCACTTATTTTTTTCTCTTTTTTTAATTTACATTTTTAATTATTACGAAAGAAGTTACAGAAATCGATAATTATCAAATTTAATTTTTACGTAGTTCAATATTTATTAATCTTTCCTTACTTGTATTCTAGATAAAAAGATAATCCATAAAGTGGGATGTAAACAGGAAAGAAGTTTATATTGAATACATTGATTAAATTATCATTAACATTGATTAAATTAACGATTATATTAATCATTGTCAAGTATATTTTACATCATACTACAAGCGATATAGTACAGAGTGAACAATGTAGTAGATGCGAAAATCATTTCTTCCTCTATGTTAACACAGGATTTATATTGTGTTTTTGTGTTTTTATATTCTAATAAAACTTTAGAAAATAGTTACAAAACCATTAAATACCGTATTAATTTATTCCTTTCTTCAGTCTTCAATCAAGAAATTAATACGGTAATAAATACCATATTCATTTATTCCTTTCTTCAGTAAATATTTTTGACGTGACGTGCAGTCACGTCAAAAATATTTCACGTCAGAGTTTTTGTATATGATCAATATCTTGATCATATACAAAAACTTTGAAATTTATGAATTTGTTTTTGATTTAGACAAATTTAAGCAATTTATATCGAAAAAAAAAAAAATGAAATATATGAGTATAATGTGTTCTTAATGTAAACATACTACAAAAATATAATTTTCAATAAATGAATATGATTATAAACTTACTCTGAAGAACTTCTTTATCCTCAGCATTACTTTTATAAGAACTTCGCCTATAATCTGATAATTTTTCACCAATATTTATTATATCTTGGCTCTTTTCGTTCGATTCTAATTGAAGACGTATTCTCTACATTTATAAAGAATTTGATCATTAATTTATGGGGCAAATAACTATTAAAGTGTGAAAGTATGTTTTGATAAGAAAATTTTACCTTCGCTTTCTTCTTTTGACGAAATGAAGCAAGAGAATTTAATAATCGTTCAGCTAAAAAAAACATATAAACACCTCCCAATGCCATTAAGCCCCTGAATACCATTGCTTCTTCCTCCTTGATTGCTTCCTCGCTATGATCGTGACCGTTATTAGTGGTCATGGCCTATTTAAAAAAACATCGAATTAATATTTGAATATTATACGATTAGTTATATAATAAGCATATTGTGAAAATATTAATGAAATATAGCGTACATGAGGAAGAAGATGCAAAAATGCATCTCCTGACAAACTTCCAATAGCTAGACCCACTAAAAACTGTAATAATGTTTGATAGAAAACTTTTTGCATGATCGGTATAACTGCCACACTTAATAATCCACACAAGCTGATTACAATAACAGCCAAAGATGAATATAGCCAAACTGAAAAAGAAAAATAAAATTTATATTCATAAACTTTTATTATATTTTATTTTATAAAAACAAAAAAAATTACCATCAGTTGGATTTGTTTCAATGTGCCCATCTGTCCTATAGTATGATCCTATATCAATGCAATGTCTCTGGTCTAATTCATAAATAATTGCAGGACATAGATGGAGAAAACCCATTGGAGATATCTTATTATGGATATTAAAAGTTTTTAACATCTCGGAAGCACTTAAGCATCCCTGTTTATAAACAATACAAAATTTAAATCGATATATTTTCTATTTTGTAGGAAAATTTGTTAAGGATTTTACCTGCTCTCGAACGACTACAACATTGTTATCTTGTTCTGCAAATTCGTGATGCCGTTGGAATAATGATGTTATATTTATAAACTCCGGCATGTAATGCCATATTCCAGCTCCTGAAGTATTTGGTTTGCTTTTGTTTATTTCTGTAAGAATGGTATCGTTCAGATTCATCTCAAATAAAAACAATAAGCAATACTTAAAAAACAATAGACAAACGGAAACTCACCTTCTATTAATTCGTGATCGTCATGACGATGACTAAAATCATCATGATCATTATGTGTTACATGGTCCTCTTGGTTAGTTGGTTCAGTTGAAACAATTATTCCATCCAACTGTTTTGGCGATGGTTTGTGTTCGTGATGAGGATGATTATTCTTAAATCCATTATCTTGTTCCCTGTGTGAAGATAAGTCATGATCTTTGATGATAATTCCACCTAGATTTAAATTCTCTAGGAGATGTTCGAATCCTTCAAAGGTCATGACTCCATTATATCCGTATTTACTAAATAATTCAGTCAGAAAAAATCTATGATCAGGAATCTCTCCACTTTGATTGTGTTGAGAATTACTATGATCCGTAGGAGATATTTTAATATTTCTCGATAAAGGAATTCCCGAATGATGACGATGATTACCATGACAATGAGCACTTTCTAAACGGAATATCAAGAAGAATAAACAACAAACATGTGCTGGAACTGATCGCATATTTAAGTCAAAAAGACAAAATCTTCTTAAACTTTAAATCTGTGAAATAGTAAAATTTTAATTATAATAAATATATAATTTTGCATTTCTTTAAATTATTTATCTAATCTTCTAGGTAAGAAATTAACCTTATCTAAAAACTGATAATATGCAAAAATCTTATTTTAAAATAAAACTGATAATCTGTTTATTTGCACAATACGCCTCTAATAATAAGTTTAATGATAATCTTATGTACATATACATGCTGTGTACTTGCAGACACAATTTGCTTATTTTCAAACTGGTTCAATAATTTTTTAAAATTATTAACTAAATTACGTCATTTTTCATATAGGTTTCAAAAATTGGATTTTGTGAAGCTCTTAATCAATAAATTACGCTATATCATGTGTGCTGAATGATGAATTATTTTCAATTAAATATACAGTATTTTATTCTAAACCTAGGCCATTGAACTATATTTAACAGAAACCAATGAATATAAATTTTTATACATTTTTAACTTATATATATTTTTATTATGAATGGTCAACTTTTCTTAAAATTCATTATTCTTGAATTATTTCGGTTTTATAAAAGTGATTTTGCACTGGCACGTTTCCTAATTATTCTTTTTCTTTATGCAGAAATTATTAAAATATATATATATATATATATCTTCAAAATTATCACTCACCTATTTTGAATTCTAAAATATATTTTTGGAAATGGTAGAGTAAAATTCCCAAGTACGGAAAGTTTTCGGATATCTATCATTGAAAAATACTTCTTGTCAGATTTGTCTATCGTTTTATCAAAACTACACAAGAGAAGTAACGTGTGCAGTGATATCTTCTTCTTATAAAGTTTTGGGGTCAGGTCGGCCAAATTTCTCACAAGGTTATTTAGTTTATTGATAATAATTCTATAAACAGTTATTCGTACTCAAAATCGAAACGAGTTTGAATGGGATGAAGTATTTTTAAAAATTCAATCGAATTTAAAACTAATTACGAATAAATTTCTGTGATAATTAGAATGATAAATGAATTTTTTTTTATATATATATATATAGTAAAATTGTTTTATGTTATTATTCAGATAATTAGATAAATTTACTCCAACTGAATTTGCTACTGCTACAAATCGAATGAAATTTAGTGATCAATGATAAAACGTTCAGAGTTGACTGAAACTCTCAGAAGCCAGATAACAATAATATCTCGTTATTTCGTAATGCTTTTATCGGTTTTTAATGAATTCAATAAACAAAATTTATCTGAACGATTATTTTAGAATAATATGCAAGGCTGAATATGAGAGATTTCCTATTTTGACGTTTTAACTTTGCTTTTGTACTTTGTAATGCCGCAAAGTCTGTTTTTTTTTTTTTTTCTTTTTTGTGTGTGTCTGTGTGTATAGTTGTGATAACCAATATCAATTTGTTTTAATAAAGAAAATTTTCCTAATTACTCATCTAATGTTTCCCAATGAAGCAATTTTCGATTAAAATTATCAGTTTATATAAAGTATTAACGACTAAAATTCAGCTGTTAATTTTATTCTAAAGTTTGTTTAACCGAATTACTTCAATAATTAGAAAATTTGTATGCATTTTAAAAGAGTCGAAAAATCGATAAACTAGTCTTATTGATTCAAAAATTGTTTCAGAAAAGTTGTTTGTCTAAAAATTTGTGGTTTTGACATCCGAATAACCAATTTTTAGTCTCTTGATAAATTAATGATGCAGATGTCAAAATTTGTTCGAATTCTAAATATTTAAAAAATAAAAAATAAAAAAAAAATACAAATTCGAATTTATATTTTGATTATCTTTATAAGAAATCAAAATTTAGTCAATAAAATCGAATATTCTGTTAGAATAAAAGTCCGCATTTTTTTTTTAAACCGATTTTAAAACAAAATTATTGGATTTATATTAAGATTAAGAGATAAAAACTGTTTTTTAAAAAAAACTGACTAATACGCCATTTTTCAAAAGTCGACCTATTCAAAGTTTGTTCTGTTACCATGGCGACAAAAGCGAATTTATTTTAAAAATTTTGGCATTAATGAATAATAATGTATTTATAACGAATTTATATTCTCATCTGCCTGTTAAATAAGTGATAACAGAATAAAATTAACAAAAATTACCTTAAATTTCGTTTCAGTTATTTTAAAAAATCGTAAAACTGACATCCGATTCGCTTACCGTCGTCTGCTTTTTTTTCCCTATAACTCTGACGTCATCCAAAGTTTAATTAAGGTTGCCACCAAAACGGTAAAAATATATATATATATATTTTTTTAATAATAAAATGGATTTCTTACCTTCATTAATCAAACTTTATCGCAAATTTTGTTATTTTTTATTATTATTTTTTTAAATAAATGGACGAAATTAAAAGCGCAAATTCTCAGCGAGTCGTCGAGTACTTAACGATGTTGTCCTATACTGATAATCATTAAATGAGATTTAGGAGAAAGGATGTTGTTGTGATGTCACATCCCTCATAATCCGCAGCTTCCTTTTGTCGAAATAAGTAGAAGCGAAATCAGTTAGTTTAATTATTAATTAGAGGAAATTTTTGTAAGTGGAACACAGTTTATTTGACACACATAAAACTTTCCTTCAAATAAATTAAGGTCAATCTGTTTAACATCCTTATAAAGGATGAAGATTTCAAAGCAAGATTTACTTAAAAATTCATTAATTCGTTACTCGTCAACAATTAAAATTTGTTTATTTTACCGATCATTAAATTCAACCAAATTTAATTCCAATCTTTTAAGATATATCCTGCCAGCGAAAATGCATTAACACGATTATAAAATAGCAATTAATGTTTTAATGTAATTTTTCTCCATTAAAAAGGGAAGAAATTATCGAGTTATACTTAAAATTAACTTTTAAAAAAAATCAAAAAATTTTAAGATTTTGTGCTTTAATAAAAATATAATATTTTAATTAACTAAGTAATAAAAATTACCATAAAAATTCCTTTAACTGGTTGGATAAACAAAACCGCCGCTCGACGTTATCTATCTTAAAAGTTATCAATAAAATTATGTTAATCGCGTTGCATGTTAACGGAAACTTGTTTTGAGAATGTCCTCAAATTATTGAACTATCTGTCATTTTTTTGCGACATTCCTAATGTAAAAAATCTCGATAAAAAAATGTAACTTCTAAACATATACACGCACTACAACATAAATTTTTAAGTCTGTTGCTGTACATTTTATAAGAACAATAAAAATTGTTCCGACTTACATTATTCTGTATTTCCTGTAACACAAATTTGCATAATGAAGTAGCATGGCATGGGTGTGGTTGGTTGGCGTAGGTCTATGTAAACAAAATTACATAATGCTATTTTAGGTTATCGGAAAAAAAAAATTATAACAACAATCTTTCGGAATATAAGATTCGAGTTACGAACGTGATTCCTTTTCGCAAATAGCAGAGTCGGTTTTTATCATCAATCTCATATTCTACTCGAGCTCGGCTTCTATAAATGTTAACACGCAGATTTTGAGATTTGCATCAATGGCTCATCTTCTGCAAGAGTTGCGTAATAAAAAACGCAAAAATTTCAAAAAGAATGGATGATAATATCAAGGCCAGTTCTTTGCCAAGGATATCACTCGTTCCTAGATAAATATTTCAAGGATAACTTGTATTAACATTGCTTTCACTACTAACTGAAGATTCGGTTTAATGTCCTTCTTAACAAGTAAACAATCTTACAAAAAAAAAAACAAAAAAAAAAGCCCGTCAGATACAGACACGAACTTTAACCTCTCATAAAATATATTTTAAATCGGTTTTTCATTGTTTATTTAATTTTATATATAAATAAATAAAACTGGGTCATTAAACTCGCGAGATTAGATTAATAAAGATACATTTAAAATAATACAGATTATTGAGAATTAAAGACACAATTTTAAACAAATAAAAAAATTACTTTTAATCCTATTAATTAATGTATATTTATATTAAAAAAATCCAATTTTATTTTCTTAAATTAGAACGCTATAATAAGCTAACTTAAAAAAAAATTTTTTTCGAATTAAGATTTAAATTTGCGATTGTTTGACTATTTTTAACGTCATAAGACGATAGTCAAAAAGGAAAAAAAAATAATGATAATAATGGCGGAATGCATTTTCTTTTTATCTACTCGTTTCGCAGATATAAAATTAAAAATTAGTTACTTTACCTATTTGCAAATTTTTCTTAAAAAAAAAAAAAAAAAAAAGCACAAGTAAAATGTGTTCTACTTACGCACGTATCGCGTGAATGGCATTATTGTTATCAAAGTATATTGTCCAAAAACGTAGTTATATAGGAAGAAATTTGGCAAGATTACAAGCAGAAAGGATGGGTGGAAACCTTGGCTTTACATAGGTAAAAACTGCCCCGAGATATAGTTTATGATGCAACATTATACGACACACGAAACGTCGAAACCTTGACAATGCAAACTCCTCCCAGTTTAAACTCATTATTTATACAATTAAAGATTCCGTGAGAAAAACTGTAAACAAAAGCTCTTCAGCTGATAAATATTATAATTAGGATGGTTTAAATTCATTAAAAAATGAGATATACAGTAATTACAATTTATTAGATATCCCAAAGAAAAATCTAAAGAGTTTTTAAGATATTTTTTAAGTAAAACACAAGCCATACACTTCCCAGTAAAATAAACAATAACCATCACTACTGTCATGAAGATGACATTACAGATGAACAATACTGATGCATAATCATCAGTTTTGTCATGAGGATGATATAATAGTTTTTATATTATTATATACTGCATTTTTAATTATGGCCATATTTTTCTTGTCATTGTATTTAAGCAGAAGTCTAAGTAGCGTAACGTTATAAATATTTATAAGCATTGGTTAACGAATGCAATTTTTTTTCGTTTTATTTTTATCATCACTATAAATAACATAACGGACCGATTATAAATTAATACGTCATTATTAAATTTTAAAAAAAAATCAATTTTAATTAATTAAATCGACTAATTTGACAGTTTAATTTTTTTAAAATGTCGATGGTTACCTTTTTCGAACGATGATTGGTTGATACTCAAAATTCAAATTGAATGTTTAATTGTTAATAATAAAATTATACATATTTTAGATATTTAAAAATATAAAATAAAACGACGAATTTTTTAAAAAGAAAAATTAATACGGAGAATTATTTTTCAATTTTATTCGATAATTAAAAATGCCGTATATGTTTTAAAGATCCGTTATATTACGGTCGTCTGTAATTGGCTGTTTTAAATTTAAATTAATCCAATAGTTGGTCCGCATATCAATATGATTCAAATTTTCAATTATTTAACGGGGAATATAATAGAATTATGTAGAAAAAATAGTAAAATAGACAGAAATGTGATTTAAACAAATTTTAACGTGGTAAAATTTTAGTTTACTTTTTTTTAGTAATCTACTTGCAGAAATATACTAGTTAAATTATTTTTAAAATATTAATTTAAAAAAAAAAAACATAAATATAATACCGCGTATCAATTAAAATGAATTAATAATTCGTAAAGTTTACTAGAAAAATGCTTTATGTTTATCGAATATGCTTTGTTTTCCTTCAGACAGTAGTCATAAGAGGAAAAGCTACTATTTCAGGGACGAAATGCCAAGTATTACGCACTTTTCTCTACGTTAAAAAAAATGCCAAAAAATAAATAACTCAGGTAAATTAAACATATCGACCATGGATTATTTAATTCAGTTAAGCCGGCTTAAAAAAAAACCAAATAAATTTTAAGTTAGACTTACTTATGCAGTATCTAATTATAACTGAAGTCAAACGCAATTGGAAAATGCTCTAACAACAGCCATGCCATTCATTTTTATTTTATATGAAGGATTATTTCAGATATTCTCAGAAATTGCACACGAAGTTTATTGTTTTTCTATGTAACAGATGTTATTTGATTTGAATGATTTAAAACTGTAAGCAGTGGCGTATCAAGGGGGCGGAGGGGGCGGACCGCCCCGGTTCTCTCTGATCAGGGTAACCTCCGAAAAATCTTAAGTTTTAAATATATGTATCTATATGTAAGAATATAAAAAAGGGGCTTTGTATTCTGGGAGGATGATTACGTATAAATGTGCCGTGTTTATGTTTCCAAATCATTTTAACTATTTAATTTTGATTAAATAAACCTTAATTATATATTTGTATTGACATTTTTGTATGGTGATCATTCCAATTAAGGAGATCCCAGGGAGACTTCCGCCCCGGGCCTCGATAGTTATAGGTTGTAGGATATTTTAATTAATTATCCTTTATGATGAAGGACAATATAAGAAAAACCTAAGTCATTTTTCATCGATGGTCCTCATAATTTGATTTCATGAATGATTGCATTGAAGACAAAATTTCATATGAATGAATATTTTGATAATTATTTTTTTAATTGTTTTTCATACGTTAATTATGAAATATATTTTTATTACTATTCAATAATGCTGTTTGATCCCTTGCAATGTTTCATTTTACAGGAAGTTACAGATGACTTGTCAATCAATAAATAATATGAGCTTAATTATTTTGTAACGTATATGTTTAAAATTTGTCTGAAAAATAATATTATGGTTTTTCCAGCACAAAATAATATGGTTTTCCCACATTTATGTTTTTTTTTCTTTTTTTTTAATACAGATTTATCTATTAAGATTTAAGATCATAGTTAAGTGTTATAGTGTTTTCTATCTATATTTATAGAGATTTAATTTGCTTCTTTGATAGCAACTTAGTTAGATTGACAGTAATTTAGCTTTTCTACTTTATCAGTTATTAATTAATAATACCCTCAATTACATTTAATAATTTAAATTTTAATCAAGAATTATTCAGAAATTTTAAAACGTGGCAACAAATTACTGCATCCCTTCCTCTTATATACGACAGTTAAAATTATTCATTAAATAAACAATATTAGATTATTTTAATAGTTATCAATATAATATATTTAATCAATATCCAGTCAGATCCATGAATTCCCATCACTGACCATTAGGATTAGTAGAATCCAATTTGGATTCCCCAGACATTCCCAAATCGATTCTGGTGTCGGTTCCGGATATTGATTATATTTATGTATTAAATCTATATAATATAGTTCGACAAAAAATATACTGTATAACTTTTAAATATTTTTAATCACTATATTTCAAAATTTTATTTCGATTATAAAAATTATAATATTTATAAAATTTAATAAAAAATATACGTTCTATAGGACATTATTTGTAATAAAAATAGTAATTTATTACGAATAATTTGTAGTAAGTAATTCATAACAAAAATTAAAGGATTATAACAGAATATTTTTTCAAAAAATTTTCAAACATTTTCTACAATCGCTGTAAGTTAAATTAATGTAAAAATTGCAAAATGTTATTAATCCTATTGATCCTAAATAGGCGGGAGGGTGGCTGGATGGCCGAGTGGTAACGGTGTCGGAGTTCCACGCAGGAGGACCAGGGTCTGGTAACTCCTGAAAAATTTTTTCGGGGTGCTGGGCCCGGCCCGGCGATCCCCGACCTTTACCATCCGGCCCTCCAGCCCTCCTCCATGGATGTGGAGGCAGCCCGTGGTTGGAAGTGGCCCCGTTCCTTAGTAATCTCCCTGATGGGAAAGGGGCATAAAATATGCAAAAAAAAAA
>WUQG02446006.1:0-13254 GCA_011317285.2 Androctonus mauritanicus
TTAAGTACTGTACGTATGTGCAATTTCAGTCAAATCGGGGAGGGGAACGTCTGACCGTCCCCTTGTCAGATCTCATGATAAATATTTTTAAGGGGTGGGCCTGAATATCGAACTTGGTTCTCCAGAGTGGAAACGAAGCATTTTCACGCAGCCGCGGCCGAGTGAATTTGTAGATCATCAGAAATTCCTAAGAGAATCATATTTAATATCAACACAACTTTATAAAAAATTAAATCTGCTAATTATAGTGATATATTTCTAATTCGAAATCATTTAATATACAGTAGACTCCCATTAACTGAAGGCTACTGTTGTCTATATACAAATATAAAATCTAAATACACTAGATATGGGTACATATTTTATCGTGAATTTATTTTTCAAGTCACCTTAATTGACTTGAAAAATCTTGACCAATAAATGCATCCCTTATAAAAATTTAGGGCCCGGCTATCATAGCTATCTATTTTTTTATAGGATCTATACTGATTAAGTTTATTGTAAGTGGAATTTTCGTGGAGTGATTGAAGGTCAATTATTCACTCAATGTTCTAATATATATTTCTGTATAGAACAAAGAAAACAATAGATGTCATTACTATTCTGATGATCCATTGTATGGGTTATAAATCAGAAGTATTTTTAAATCATTGTTTACATAGAGAGTTAGCATTCGTCATTATCTTATACATGATAACATACCAACGTTCGGAGTATAAAAATTATTTAAAATTGCAATAAAATTGAATTTTTTGTACAAATTATTGATTTATGTATCATTTTAAGTTTTATATGCTTACATTAAACATCATTTTATAATTAATTAAAGATAATATTTCTTTTCAGAGAAAATAGATAATTATCGTGAATGACACACTGATTTTGACCATGAATTTTGGTCATCGATGATTGTGATACATTATTAAGAAAACTAAAATGCAAATATTCTGGTTAAAACAATCAATCTTTCAGACTATTTACCTCATCTAAGGAAACTTTTTCCTTTAAAGCATTAATTTTAAATGCAATACCCAAACGACCAAACATGTTTAAAGTACCCTTTGAAGAGATTGAGATTGAAACAAATGTCTTATGGAATATAAGAACTGTATTATATTGAAAGTAAAAATAATGTTGCATAGGAATTTGCAGTATGGGACAGTTTTAAAGTTAAAGAAGAAATCCGAGGAGAGTTGTTTGAAGTTTGTAATTCATTTATCATACAATAAAAATATTTCCTGTATGTAGAAATAATTCTGCTGAAAAGCGCATAAAAAATAAAAAAATAATTATGTAATTTGCCCTGTTTATCATGGAGGATACTTTCCACGTTATATGAATCCCTGTTATATAATCTATATAGATTATATGAGGCTCGTATAACCGATATAGCCACGTTATATGAACACTGCCTCAATGTTTTCGATATGATATTTATAATAAAAATAAAGCATAGAGAAATTTATTTGTATGTAAAAATAAAAATCCTTATTTAGGAATGATAAAGTCTAGCAACTTCCGTCTTAGATGCATCATCGTATTTAGTATATATATCTAAGGTTAGACTTGACGATATGATGGTTTCGTTTTATCGGAGATAAAGAAAGTGAGATAGTTATATCCGCCACATTAACAGCAAAGAAAATGACAGGACTTTTCTACATTACATCGAGAAATTTCTTGAGATAACTTTAAGCTGATCGCACGGTCTAGCACCGGTGGCATATCTTTCAAGTGTCTGCCTTATCAATTTTCAATGGTAGGTTATGCGTATACTACACTGTTAAAAACGTAATGATAATAAATGATATTAAACTGAAAATTATTTTATTTTTAAATGCCAAGTATTTATTTTAATCTAACAAATAAAACATACGTTGCAAAAATCGCTGAAAAATAAATAAAGAGAAAAGAAACTTATTAATCTCACAAAATTACATGATAATAAAATTGAATACACTTAAAACAAGTCCAAGTTTTGTAATTGAATGTGAAGAGAACTGAGTTAATAAAAATTTAGATTTTACATGATAAGAATTTATGCTAACACAGTTTGGGAATTATAAAACACCAGTGAAAAAGAAAAATGCATATTTATGGACATTCTGTACCAGGATTATTATTTTGTAAAATCCACTCAAAAACAGATTTCTGTTTTGTTAGATATACTACATTTCCGTTTAGCCCAACTTTAACAAAAACATTAAATCAAGTTAGACTTCTGGGACTGACTTTTCTCTACCAAATATAGATGAAATCATAGTTCGGAAAACACAAACTGGATAATGCAGAGGCGAAAATGGACTAAATTATTAAGGGTTTCAGAGACCAGAGTGGATAAAGGCGAGTATATATTTTCATTGTTTATCTAAACTGAAACAGAAAAATATACATATTATTTTTATAATACAACATAGTAAAAATAAAGAAATATATGGCCACAAGGACAATAGGGAAATTTTATTCATTTAAACATTAGGGGGAGCCTAGGTCCCTAATGTTATGATTTCTCTATTATCCTTATGGGCGTATGCTTCGCATACACAATAATATTGTCTATTCATTAAGATGTAGTTTTTGCTTTTTCCATCATTAGAAAGATTGTTATATAAATTACATTAAAAATCCGATATAAATTATAATTTGAAACTTTATTGCTACTTATATAAAGTTACGTTCTACGTTAATAGATACGAACTAACTGTTAATATGTGAATATAGAACGTGTTAATGAATTATGAAGAGTAGCATGCAATACTGTATATATAATGAGAATTTTTGTTATTTTAGAAGTTGTAGATGAATTTCAGCTTTTTCAAAATGTCTTCATATTTTAATTCAAAGGTTTTTTGAAATCTCGAGAAAACCTTTGAATTAAAATATTTTATATAAAATGTCTTACAAACATAAGAATTTTGAAAAATTAATTTCAAGCTGCAGATATTAACAAATCAATAACATTAAAGAAAAAATTTATCATAGGCTTTCCCAAATGAAATTTTATGAAATCAAAATTTTAAACAGTAAGTAGTCAGGCATATTTTCATATATTCTTCTTACTATCCTTTTATTAGAATTACTGAATTTAATTAATTTTAAAATTTTATTATTTTAAACAATATTTTACAACTCATACTATTACGATATTAATAAAATGCTAACTATACCTGAGAGTTCAAAACTTCTCGAATTAAAATCAAAAAATTGCTCTATTTCTACACTGACAATTTCTCTGTGCAGAGTAAATTTTCACAAGCAAATTTTTCGTAAATTCACATTTTCATAATCTCAAAGTTTACCTTCAAATTACCAGAATACAGTTAATACTGTATTCTGGTAATTTAAAATTAGAACAGCAGAAAGAAAACTATAATAAATGGAGGATTTAAAGTGTTTTTACGGTTTTTCCAACGTTTACTAGTAAAAAGATCATTCGTATATTTCATTCAGACGGAAAAAATAAACGACTAAATCATCAGTGAAGCGTAATTTTTAACGTGAAAATAAAACTAAATATTGCTTAGAATTTAAAAATTTTTTATTTCATTCTAAAAAATATATTCTTTAACTGAATTTGAAATAAACAAACCATATTTAAATATATAAACCGTAATTATTCTAATAAATGAAGAACAAAATATTTTTTTTCGCATATTTTATATTTTAAGAAAATGATTTTTTGTTGTGATTTAGAAAAATTTAATTATTTTCTATAATTTAATTAAAATTCATAGATTTATATTTGAAAGTGCATTAAATATTTCTTTCCTATCAAAAATGGTACGCTGTTTATAAAATAATTACAATGCATAGATGTAAGGCATAAAAAATTACTGGAATAATAAAAATTCAATAATCAATTTAAAATATATCAGAAAAATTTTCTTAAGCAGAAAACAAGAAATAGTTTCTTCAATGGTTATTAAATTTATTGATAACCATTCAAGAAGCTATTTCATATATAAAGAACAATTTTTTAATTTTTAAAAATTTTTATTAAACATCAAAACAAAGACTACAAATTCAGTCAAAGACTGAAATCACAATAACAGAATAAAATAACATAATATGTTCTCTTGGTTTACATGATTTCATTTTACAAGGTTTAAACCCGACAATTTATATTATTCTTTCATTCTTAAAATATCATAACTATTTCCCTCATTTTAAACTTTATCAAAAAAAAATAAACATTACATCCAAATTTTCTTAATTTTAATATATACATTTTTTTAAAATATTCATAAAACTAAAATATAATTAAAAATATAATATCTTATAAACAAATAAAACATTTGAACATAAGGTAAACGCCGTAGTAATCGATATGTTAAGGAACAATCTTGTGTTCAAAGAACCGTCAAATCATATTTGTTATACGTATTTGTAAATACATGTGTTTAAAAACATCAGCGGTTCATCGACTAAATAGGGAAATCATTGAAATTCATTGATGTTTTGTTAGATTTAATATAAATGTGCAAATAAGACGAAAAGTCGTTCTGTACCAGTTATCGACAGCTCAGAGTTCAACTTCCCATGGAATTTCTAGCAGGGTAATCAGGGTAATAAGAGTTTATTACAGATCGCGAATCGGTCCAATCAAAATCTTAATATTTTGATATAAAATCAGAAAATGTCGATTAACAGGACACTGTCGATTACTGCAGCGTTTATCTTAATATAAATTAAATTAAACATGCATTAAAAACAAATCCCTTCCCAAACTTCCTCAACTAATTCAATAATAATTCTATCTTTCTTTGTCTATCAGTCTAGATAGGAAAAGAAATCTTCAGTTCCATTATGTAATTTATTAAATCTATGCATTAGCATATTTTTCCTATCACTTTCAGTTTTTAAGATAACCTCTTCAATTATTCTTAATTTAATAAAACCAACAGACCTAAGTTTTCTGTCTAAAGTCTTCCACATCTCATAAACTTCTCTTAATTAAAGTTATTAATCAATTGAAAATATAATATATTACATATTCTAAAATTTCTATGATCTAAGATATTATCCTTCATTATATATATTTTAAATAAAGTAGCATACCATCTCCACTGAAACTTAGCAAAACTACAATCTACCATAATATGCTCTATATTTTCAATATCATTACAAAAATCACAAACGTTATTTAAAATTCTATTTATTTTATATAAAAAAATCCTTAATGGGTAAAGCATTAAGTTTGCTATTCTCTAGTTAGCCATTCATTCATAATGTATCTATATCCTCGGATTGGAGGGAGTCAAACTAGAGAATTGCCATTCTCTAGTTTGATTCCCTCCAATCCGGGGATATAGATACATTATGAATTCTTTTCCACATTTTAGTAACGATTATTTGCTTATTATTTTTATAAATAAAATTATAAATTATCCTTTGTTTAATTTTCATTTTATCTATATTATTCTCTAGTAATAGCCTAATACCATTTCTCCATTCAGTCATATATTCATCATCATCAACAGAAAAAAACTTATTCTTAAAATCAATAGGCTATCTAATTTACAACTGACAGAACCCAAATAATACCAATGAATATATTAAAGGATAATTTTTCCTAACAAAAATATTCGAAATCGATGATAACTGTACTGTATTGTCACAGCAAATTTTTCCAAATCAAAAATACCTGACCCCCTTCTCAAAATTGATTTTTAATTTATCTTTTCTAATAAAATATATTAGCGATTTCCAGAAATATTTATAAATAATTTTTTCCATCTTTTTACAAAAATAAAGCACACACAAATACATGTGTAAAGAATAATACACGATTGATGAATGTTACAGATTAATTTAACGCAAGAGAATAAATGAACGACTTAAAATTTTTATGTGAAATATTACTGTAATAAAACATGCAAAGCAAATAATTCGTTGATTTGATTATTGTATTGATTTATTTGTAATCAATACAAATCAAAAGATGAGAATATTTTTATTCAGTTTCAACTTTAGTTTATAAACAAAGTTGATTTGCTCATGTTAATTTTTAATGGACGAAGATAAATGGATCATAAACTGAAGAAAGTTTATAGCTTTGATATCTGTATTCTGTAGCAAATAAAGTCAAAATCACGAATGTTCCTTTCTTATGAGAAAATAAACCAGATGTTTTAAAATGAAAAATTTGGTATAAATGAATTTTTTAGTTTTAGTTTTATACGTCGTCTAGATTATCTTCGCTAAAATTAATTCATTTTTCTCTCGTTTAAAATTTATATACAGGTAAGATATACGACTCTGTAGTTCAATTATTAATTATCATTTGTGAGTTCTAATTTATTTAAATAATAGAAATAAATAAAAGTAACGATTGTATAATATAAGATTATTATGTAGATGATAGCTTAGATTTAATTACTGATTAAAAAGATATAAATTCTGAAATTGCATTTAATAATAGAAACTTAATTAACATGTAACACCTTAATTTAATTTTTTATGCATGAAATATGTTTAAAAAATAATTTAAATTGATGATGATAATGTTTTCGGATCTATAAACATAAAAATAAAGATTAAAAAGCGATTACTTTAAATTAGATAAATGATCCCATCTTGTAAGGAAGTAACCGTTAATTTGGATGTTATCTGTAATCTTTGGTCAACTATTCATTAAAATCATTAAAATAATTCTAAAATATTCTTCAAAAACTAAGCATTTTTAGATTTTGATTTAAATATTCTTATATTCACAAAGATATTTCTTAAGTTGTTCATTTCTGAGGAGTTATTATAAAAATATTCATATCAACATAATTCAATTTTAAATATTAATGGAATTATAACAGTTTGAACCTTAAGAAATAAAATAAATTATAGAGAATATATGAAATAATACATAATTATGAATAAACACGTACCAATCACGAAATATGGATTGTAACGTTCACATTAAATGACATAAAAATGAAAAATTCTTTTTCTAGTATGAAGCATATAAAATGATATGTAACTTGAAGAAAAATACTTCAAAAGAAATTTGTATATGTAAATAATACTTATGGTTTCAACAACGATTTGCATACATTTTTCTTGGATTTTTTTTTCTCATTTCATATTCTATATACGGGTAATTATTTTATTTAATATCTGACTGTTCAATTGTTTAACTCCATAAATATTCAGAATTGGACCTATTTAATATAAATATTTTTACTGAAAACGATTGCAGAAATTATCTCAAGTTATGGAATATTTTTATGAATTAGCCCAATGGCGGAACTTTAAATTTTTTGTTTCCCGCAAAATATTATTCGGGGCTCCTTCCACACAAAAGAAAATTATTAGAAAATAATTAAAAAAAATTGCATCATTGAAAATTATCAAAAGAATATATATTTAAAATTCTTCCTTCTGGATTTTAAATTTGCAAAATCTCTAATCACATCTTTCGTTTCTATATTTTTGGCTACTGCTCCTATCCCCGCGCTGCATTGATTCAATAAATGTTTCATTCTTTTCATAGTGCATTTAATTTTTATTGTATTACGTTATTTATTTAGAAAAGAATAAAGAAAGTACAGACAAAGAGGATTTGAGCCCCCTATAATCCTGGGCTCCCTATAATTCTGGGTAATTCTGGTTTCCTCCAGTGTTGCGGGATCCGGCACATTGTAGTTTCGACAATGAATTAGCCTATATTTCGAATAAGAATTACAATTTATTCAGGAAAATAGTTCAGATATTATTACATCTCATATAATTAATTTTATGCACTTAGATTTTATAAGAGAATAATTTTCTTATTCATTAAAATCTTTTAAATAGTTTTTAAGTTATTTATTTAATCAAGTCTGTTATATTATTTCAAAAGATATTTTTTTTTGCTTGCAGAGCAATATTCATTTTTAGCATTTCAATGTTTTAAACTGTTAAGTAGTAATTTCTTACAATATGTAGAATTAAAGAAATTTTCCCAACATACCAATGAGCATTATTCGATTAAAATTTATAACTTCAACGAATAATGATACATTTACGGTTATTGTTTCCAAATTTATGTAAGTATGCCATTGATATCAATGACAGTAGTAGAAATAAGTTTAATTTGGAAAATTTCCGATTATTTGTATGATGTTATTAAGACTTTCTTAACACATTCGTATTCATAGCCAAATTTTTATCTGTAATTCATAGACAGTTCGATAATCCACAATAATTCATTCATATGAATTATTCTGTCTATATAACATTTCATTCACAGTAATTCATATGAATGAATTACTGTTAATGATTCACGAAGTTATTTCATAAATAAAGAAGATAATACATGGTCAGTAATCATAGTAATTCATATGAATAAATTATTGTGATTAGGCCTAATTTTTATTATTTGGCAACTTTTTATTATTTTTTAAGTAAAATAATGATATAGAATAAGTATTTCAGTTCTTAATGTTAACTGTAAATCTCAAAAGGGTGCTATTTTTCGCCATATTCGCTAAAATAATAATAATAATTCTGTATCGTTTGTATAAAATACTACAATTTTTTATTTTTATAGTTGAAAAAAATCTGAAAAATGAATTGGAAAAAAATCATATATATTCAAATTATTCAGCAGCAGAATTCAGAAATTAATAGAGAATGAACTGAACCGATTCATTCTTGATGCTTTAGTATTTTATTTCATGGTTATATAGGAAATTCATGCCTATAATATATATGAAGCAAATGCTGATAAAAGTAAATAAAGAAGAAATTAAAATAAATTATTTCTTTCTGACAAAAAATAAATAAATATTCATAAAATAAAGATTATTGGAAGTTGTATCCAAAAATTAATAACTCAAACTTAGTATCAGTGTCAATTATGCTATTTCTTACAAAAATGATTCTAAATGATTTAAAACATTCAATATCATAATAATAATAACTGAAATAAAATTTTAAGCATTTGCACTACTCTGTCGAATAAAATAAAATAAAAAAAAAATTGATTATCGACTTACCATTCCAATTGGCAAAACAAATAGATAGACATTTTATTATAAATTAATATTGATTTTACTTTATACAATTTTTTTTGTAACAAATATTCTTTCAAAATTTCTCTTATTTTAGTTTACATTATTATTATTATTATTATATTTAATAATTTTTTTTTATAAAACATTAAATCAAATTCGATTTTTCATAACAAAAGAGTTATAAAACTTATGTTTCATTTTGTAGCAACTCCGAATACATGAAATTTTTCAAAAACTGGAATTTTATCAATAATTTTATAATATTGAGATACTTCACTAAATCCTGCCTTTTCCACTTCGGCTCCAATAGTTCTAGTAATATGGCAATTTGCAAAAATAATTTTCCATACTGGTTCGATTATTTTATGTATTAAGTACCTCCATCCACTCTTCTTAGCGATTCCGTGTGCCAAATAATAAAAGCGACATCCCTAGATAACGAAAATTGTACTTTAATAATCTATATTTTTTGGATTTATATAAAAAAAGCATTTTTTACGCAATATTAAATATGATTCACCTGCATTAAAACTCTCTTGACTTCTTGTAAAACTTTCTTCACATCTTCTACACTGCATAATACATGAGTAGCAACGACTGCATCTACGCTGTCGCTTTTTACTTCTTTCATATCTTCCGCTCCAGAAATGATGAAAAGTTCGGTTTTCACATTCGAAAATTTTTCCTTATTCTTTTCGTAATATTTCTGAAAACTATCATTCGGATCAACGCAAATTAGTGAAGTGTTATCTGGATAATATTTAAAATTTCTGCCACCACCCGGTCCAATTTCTAAGATTCTTACTTTTCCTTCTTTCAACAGTTGAGGATCTTTTGATTTTATCAATTTCAATTCTGAAAGTAGCTCGCTTTTTTCCTTATAAATGTTTTTTTCCATATTTGGACTTAGAAAATTTTCTAAAATATAGGAAAACAATTTATTCCGAAGCCTCTTACATGTTTTCAAAACAAGCAGAAATGTTACCAATATTAATAACAAAAGTAACAAGAAAGTTTCAAATATTAATAAGATAGACGAAAGCATTTTCCAGAAGAACGTTAGATTATTATTTCCTCAAAAATTGTTCTTGGCTTATAAATTTTCAATTTTTATCTGAAAAAAATTGATAAGAATTGTTTAGAATTGATATATAGTTTTATTTTTATACTGAAATTATTCATATATATATTATATGCATTCAAATCAATTAAATACTGTTTGTGTTAGTTGCGTTTCGATGTTTGAAGTTAATATTTAATCTCTAAAAATTGTTATAAACAATAACTAAAATAATTAATGGACAGAAAATTAAGATAAGTTGGACGATGACTGAAAAGTCGATGAACATTTTCATTAAACTTGCTGGAAAAAACACAACAAAATTAAATAATTATTGTTAAGAGAAACTTTTAAATCTGCTAACAGATAATTTATCGAAACATTTAAAAACACTTTGTATTATACTGAATATACCAAATGAATAAAATTCTGGTGACAAATCTTTGTAAAATTAAAGCAGAATCGAACTATTTGTGCTAATGAGAAAGATGAAGTAGTTGATGATTATAGTTTCGCGAATTGAAAAGTTTTATCGAACAAAAAAAAAAAAAAATAAACTAATGATCTATTTAATGGAAAATTAATTAAGAAATTCCATTAATAGATCCTGAAACCAATTTCAAAAATTTAAATCACTAATTATATATATGTAAATTATATAATATATAGTATGTACTTAAGTACTTTTTGTAGAAAATTTCCCAAAGGAGAAATTCAAAAAAGTCCAAAAAAAAAAAAAATAATAACCAGTAAACTGTGCCATTTGGATAGAACGGTTGTATGCTTATGGACAATTTTATAAATGCACAGAAGCTACAAAAATTTATATTTATTGTTCTGCTATATCGGATAAAATCGATGCTCAATTTAAATTGGCAGTTAAAATAGTAGAAAATATTTATTAAAATTGTTATAAATAAATCTATAAAAATATTTTCTCTTCAAATGAAAACAAAAAAAAACTATCGTCATCTTATAACAGAAATTTTTATACTTATTGAATTCTTACTGCATATATGATAAATATTTTTTATATAAAATGTAAAAAATTAAATCTACGGAATAACGAACGAAAGCGTAAAATATAATTACCGGAGAATATTTTTTAATTAATTTATCTGACTAATGAACTAATGATAAGAAGAAAATTGTTGGAATAAAATTTGGCAAATATTTTTTACTTATTTGATTAAATACTGAAATATTAATTAAATTTTGTTATCAGATATATTTCTACAGATGGTATCCTACCGAGAGATTTATGATTAAAAAAAAAAAAAAAAAATGCTAATTTTATCATTATAATATAAGCACTCTATATTATTAGAAGAAAAAAAATATGTTATCAACTTTGTAAATTCGTATCAGTTATAACAACAATTCAAAGCTCAACTTTAAATTTAAATATTTATTTATATATACTCCTAGCAGATCTGACTAATTATATTTGATAACGAAACAATGATGAAAATTATCTTAATTTTGTTTTGTATTTATGTAAAATAAATTCAGCTTATAGATGGTAGTTATGAAAGAAGATTTTAAAAACTTAAAATTGAATTTAAATCTTAATTAAACTCGCTAATTTTTTAGGTCAATTGGAAATAAAAGAGCTTCTTAACTTTCAGAAAGAATATACAAGTCTAGTATAAGTATATTCGATTTATGTTCAAGGAAAAGTTAGAAAATATATTGTTAAAGTTTTATATATACAAAATGCTATTGTGCTTTGCACAAAAAGAGTTATGAACATGAAAGATGAAGGAAGAAGGAAAAGAGGACGACCCAAGAGAAGATGGCAAGATATTGTGAACGAAGATCTGAGATCAAAGGGTCTCAGAAGGGAATGGAGAAAACTCATCAAAAACAGCGACCCTATATAGAAATGCGAAAAGCTTAAGATGAAGAAGAAGAAGAAGCTATATTGTGCTTTGCACACACTTCAATTGCTTTATTTAAAAAAATAGCAGAACATTTTAATAAGATTCTATAAAAAATAATAGTGATAATATTCATAAATCAATGATAAACTGAAACTGAAGAATTAAAACAGAAATTCAATGAAATAAAAACTATTGTTATGATTATTTTTATAGATATTTTGCAGTGATTGTAATAATGATAAAACTTTATAAAGTGTAAATTATCGATTTGTACATTGCTCTCGCTTTAACTTTATTATTATTAAGGTGCAATACATTGCTAATATATAAAACTGAAACTTTTAACGATGAAGAACAAAAAAGATAAACTTTTGTTTAACTTGAATATATGGCATAAAGAAAAATTAAAGAAGAGAAAGCATATGATAAAACACAGAATTATATCTGAATAAAACTCAAGCCAAAGGATATAAATAACTTAAGCTGCATTATCTTATTTTAACTAACTTGTTAATCGAATTGATTATTCTGTGTCTCGTAATCAATTTACATTTTTAACCAGATTCAATCAACTGCAGATGATCAAATTAGACTTAGCTGCAACAAAAAAAAAAAAAAAACCTACAAGGAAGAGAGTGTTTAATCGAAGGATTGTACTGATATTAAGTTTACTTGCAATATTTAATAATAAAGAAAGTTAATTAGTGAACAATGGAAAATTTTAAGATTATCTTACGGCAAGGATCTCAGATATAAATTATTCTAAAATTTAAATATTAATTATAAAACCTCAAATAATTTAAAATGATGAGAACAATACCTTTGGTATGATGATACATTTTATCAGATGTAACTGCGTATTGAATGCAATTTATATTTTCCTTTTGGCCTAATTGTTGGTGATTTAAATCAGTATAGTTATTATTATTTTTTATGTTTAAATATCTTTTTTTCCTAATCTTCTCGATCTTATATAATTTCATCCTCGTTTATTAATATTCTCAGAAAACTGTAACGTCTTATGTTATCCCATTCGTAATAAATACGTTTATAGTTATTCTCTTACTCAACAGATGGCGAAACATCCTTGACACAATACTATATCTGAGCTATTGTGTTATTGTAATAGCATATTTTTAAATTATCTAATTAATTTTATTAAATACAATTCTAATTAAATAATAAAATTATATACTTTATTATATTGTATCTTGTATCCCTGTTTATATCACAATAGAAACAAAGAAACTAACGAAGGGATATAGCCATAGAGTAGAGATAGACTAGAGAGCTTAGTGGTCTACTGCGGAGGTATCAACAT
>WUQG02446017.1:0-13254 GCA_011317285.2 Androctonus mauritanicus
AGATAGAAAGAACCCACAGATCTTTGCAATCTTAGAATTTTTTAGGATGTTACTTCTGGTTAAGTAGACCACAGCAGTGATTTAATATCTAAGATATCTGTGTTATTTTATTTAATTTTTCTAGTTAAAATAAATTTGTTATTTTTACTTTTAATTTATACATATATGTAAAAAATTCTTCTTAGATGATGATTAATGTTTATTTTATGAATTGTTGTTACTATGGTTACTATTTGTATATAAGAATTTATGAAACCGTTTGTATTCAATTACTTTGAAGCTGATGAGGATTGAATAAATCGAAAGCATTCCTTCAAGTAACTCTCAGTGTCTGTTTTTATTACCACATTTCGTTCCTGCCTTAGTGCTGTTCTACTATATGATTTTATTTATTTTGTAGGCTAGTTACCAGATTCTTATGTAATAAGGTATTTTATGCAACTTTCCACCTAGCGGTTACTAAGCAGTGATGTAATGAGATTTAGTATATATTGGAAGTTAGAAAAGTATCAAGTGTGTTGATACTTTCCTTTGGTATTTGGTCATAATGTCAAATAATTCATTGACATTTCTGTCAATGAATTATTTCACTACTAAATGAATTATTTCACTACTAAAACGCTTGGTAATTAATATTTGTGTTTATTTGAGCAGTTTTACAGACAAATACAGGTAGTCATTGACTTACAGTGGGGTTTGATTTAAACCCCATCATTGTAAATTGGATTGATTGGAGGTGCCCAAATTTTATGGATTTCTCATTATTGATGTTTATTAAAACTCTATGCATTATCTTAATAAATATAAAGAACACAAAACTACAAGAACCAGACACAAAACAGAACATTTTCCATATATCAGACCATTAGGTCAGAGATTTGAACCCATTGAATTACATTAACCAATTACAGAATTTATTGATTACATCACTATTGTAAATATGAATAATTATTAGTTAAAGATTACCTGTATACTATAAAAAAATATAAATTTATCAAATTCATAATACTGCCAATAATTTATAATGTAAACATAACTTTAAATTTGTATATTTATCATTATTATTTTAAAAAAATCACTTTTCCCTACTTCTCATTCTGGAAACTTATTGTTTTACAAAATGACTCTGATTAGGAATATAGAGAAATTTGCATGGTTGATGTTAGTTGACAATGAATTTGAAAAATAAATCAATTCAAAATACGTATGGCAATATTGAATATATACATATTCAATCTTGCCATTAGAATAATATAAAATTTCACTTTTAATAAACCAAAAACTCATTATACAATGGCTTATAGTGGCTTTTTACAAAAGTATTTGGTATAAAAGTATATTATTTGTTAAAAAGTTGACATCAATGTTTGGGAGATGCTTGAGTGCCAGCAAGTGGACATTTTCTATATAATTTTATATATAACATTATTGTGATGATTCTAATGTCATAGACATGTCTTATTTATTGCTTTGCATCAGTTGGCTTCCTGTATATATAAATATATTTTTAATGAAAAATGCTATCAAACAAGATTTTAAAGATGTATCTGTTTACTCATTAATAGTGTGAATGCAGTCATTGCTCATCTGTGAATGAGATTATCTTCATATTTCAGCTGTTGCCATCAGTATTCCATTTCGTCATTAGCTTTGTTCTGTCTCTGCATATTCTTAGTAAAATGTTATTTGTGATTGTTAAATTATATTAGTGAAAAAGAATAAAGTTCTTTGTTTAAACAATAGAACATTTATATTTAATATTTTGTTGTCTAAATAAAGAACTACAGTGGGTCCTTGTTTAATGTCAGGATTAAGTTCCTGAAAACTGTGATGTTAAATGAAACAATGCTAACTGAATTCAAAAACTTCTTTGACCTATCATATAAATTTTCCAAGGTGTAGTTCCTAATTCAATCCTAGGTCCTCTGAATGAAAAGCCAAATCATTTGCACCCATTTAATTCAGTCAAAGTCATTTATACTGTACAATTTAATTAATATATTGTTCATAGATAATATTATATCCTTGAGTTAGAATATAAAACATGGTTATCTTGTTTTCTATAATTATAGGTTTCTACCATTTTCTCTCTATTATGAAGAGAAATGTAAGAAAATAGGACTTTATTCAATTTCACTGCTTTAAATTTTTTAATTAGTTAATTTAATTTTTGTTGGTTACATCATAGCAAAATGATAGCATTAAATAAGAATTCACTTGTATTCATTTTAATTCTTCTTAATTATGCCATCATCGGATTTTTTTAGTTTTTATGTATGGATCTTTATAGAGTTTCTGGCCAAGGACCAGATAATAATGACAGTTTTTTCAGAAAGAGAGAGTTTGATCATAACTGCCAATTTCTAGATCAAATAATTAATTGATGGATCAACCTATTTGCTTCATTCATGGATAAGTCTTGAAACAAATTGAAACTGCTTGAAAATGCAAGTTATTTCAAAATTTCATGGCCTTTCTATGTCTTATAGCAAAATCGACTCTGTAAATTTAGAATAAAATGATAAAGGTGACTTTTAATGACCATATACAAACATCATTTCATACCCATAATTATAATAATAGACTCATCTTCATATAGTGCATGACAACAGTCCAGCCATAAACTTTAGATTGAATTTTTTTGTACAATCAGTAGAATATTACGTTGTAGAAAATATGATAAATGAAAATTTGAATTTTATTTATTCAGTATTTTTTTTTATTTGAATATACATTTTTCGTTTTATTTTGTTAATTTAGAATCTCTCTAATAGGTTTGCCAAAAATATTTGATTAAATCAGTTTCTTGGGTACTTGAAATAGAATCCTTTATTGATTTATTGTAATCATCAACTATAAAATTCTGGAAATCTCTTATCTAAATTAATTGCATAAAGTACCAATCAACTGGAAAACATTGTTAAATTAAGATAAATAATCATAAAAACTGTATTTTTTAACCATTTAGTATGTATATATATATGCAAAGTAAACATTGTCAGTTTCATTTTTAATACAGGATATTATAAGTGAATTGTTATTACCAATACAATAGTTGTTTATATAAATCTTAGTTTCAGAACTATACTTATTTAAGATATACAATTATTTCCCAGTTTATGCAAATAATTGAGACCAAATTTTTTATGTAACTGAATTTTACAAATACCAAAAAATATTTTTTAATAAAAATTCTGAATCAATAATTCCTAAGTTATGTAGACTATAGTGATTGCATTTACCTAATGTAATAATGCCATATTGTTCCTGAACTAAAAGAGAAATATTGCCACATGGAATGATATTATACCATTGATATGATATCAATATTTAAAAATAACAAATAATGTATAAAACATAAATAAGTTAAGTAAGATGAACTTTTAAATGCTATAAGAAACATGTTTGCACCTTAACTTACAAATACAATGCAGATAGTCTTTGACTTACAATGGTGATGTAATCAGTAAATTCTGTGATTGGTCAATTCAATTTAATGGATTCAAATCTTGAGCCTACTTTCCATATATTAATATGGAAAGTATTCTGTTTTGTGTCAGGTTCTTGTAATTTTGTATTCTTTATGTTTATTAAAATAATGCTAATGTCCTAGCAATATTTAATTGCGAAAAATTATAAATTTTGGGCATTTCTGACTTCTAATCAAATCCAATTTGAACCAAACACCATTGTAAGTTGGGGATAAATGTTTGTTCTGTAGATGAAAAATATTATCTGAAATATTTTATATAAAGTTGAATTTAGAGAAATTAGATGGACATAAACCAGATAATACTTATATATATTTGTTAGTTTATGATAATTTATTTAAATGTCAAAAAATCTCTGAATTAGCCAAATTTTTAGAATAACAAGCTAATTGATAATTTCTGTCTAAGAGTAAAATTAAATATATTATTTTTATTGTTATACAAAATTAGATCATCAAGAGATGATTATCATTCAGTTATTGGAAGATGTCAGAGTAAGTTATTTTTATTTATATTAATGATTTAATATGAAACAACCTTAATAATTCAATATTAAAAATTTAAAATTTAAGTTCCTAGAGATCCTCTTCCACAATGGAGAAAAATTGTATGGTCATCAGATTGCAGCATGCTAGCAGTGGGTTTTAGTAATGGTAGTGTTGAATTTTTTGATCTTTTAGGAAGCAATCTATTTAGTATTCATCAGGTACGCAACATTTTTTAATATACAGCATGTCCCAAAATAAATATCCCATTCTTATTATCTTGGCTTTTACTTAATAGGAAAGCTCATCAAGATGTTATTTTAAAACTTATCATCTGCACTATCTAACAATAAGATTTAATTGAATCAAAAATCAATCTAAGTTCACTAAAAATATAAAAAGTAATTTTCCCTCATTTATTTCAAATTATACCCAGCATTTTTTATGTATCACTTATTTAGTTCTGGTTCTAACAATATTTGAATCAATATTCCACAATGGATAGAACTTGAGATATCCTGAATTGAAGTTTAATGAAAAAATTTCCACGATTTTCTAATAACACCATCATCACTGAGCCAAAATTTAAAAATAGAGTTCAGAACAAATGCATATTCTGAATCTTTATTAAAAATTAGTTACATTAATAGTTTACAAAATGAAATTTAGTTCATTTTTTCATAGAGAAATTCTGTTTCAAAGTTCATATCTGCCAAACACATCAGTGCCATTATGATTACATGATATGGTATCACTGTCTACATAAGGATTGACTTCTGATTAGTAACTATATTGATGATGATAATATTGTTTTTTCTCTTTTCTTTATTTATATTATTTATGAAATATATTTAAATCTCTTCTGTAAATTAAAACTAAAATTTCAGTTTACTTACACAATAAAAATTTTCTGTAATTAGCTCTTTTAAATGATCTTATAAAGGAATCAAGTTGGTTTGAAAATATAAGGTAATTTGTATTTTTTAGAAAGATATATTGACAATTGGGAATTAGCATTAAAAAAAACTAAAAATTTATGCATTTTTTAATGAAAAACTCAATAAAATTTTGCTTCATTTATGTCACAAGACTATGCAACTAACAAAGTTTCAAGAGTTTCCAATGCAAAAAATCTTAAAAACAAGCAATTCTAGTTACCTGATCTAATATTAATTATTTAATGTTAGATTATTTAACATTAAATTTTACAAGGACTTAAATTCTTTCAATATACTTTTGACATTATTAAAAATAGCTAATTTCACAACAAATTTTTAAAAGTGGCATTTTATGCACTAATATGGCTAATTGATAGTTAATAATTTTACAGAATAGATTTAACTTTATTTCATGGTTAATATAAATAAAGAAAATGGCAAGAACAATATTAATATTTTCAATAGAATTATTAGCCAGAAGTTGATCCTTATATAGATAGTGACATCATATTAAATGATTGTAATGGCATAGGTGTGTTCAGCAAATATGAACTTTGAGAGAGAATTTCTCTGTGAAAAATGAACTAAATTACATTCTGTAAATTTTTAATATGAATAATTTTTAATAAAGATTCAGAATATGCATTTGTTCTGGGCCCAACTTTTAAATTTTGACTCGATGTTGATATTATTGGAAAGCTATAAACATTTTTTTCTTAAAATTCAGAATATCTTAAGTTCTGTATAGTGTAGCAAATTAACTAAAGTATTGTTAGAACTAGAACTAGATAAGGTTTTTAGTGACACACAAAAATGCTAGGATTCATTTGAAATAAGTGGGAAAATATACATTTTATATTTTTTAGTGAACTTAAAATGAATTTCAATTGCATCTCATTGTTAGATAGCACAGATGATAAGTTTTAAAATAAGATCTCAATGAGTTTTTTCTATTGAGTAAAGCCAAGATATTAAGAGTGGGACATTTATTCTGGGACTCATTGTATGTGTGCATTATTAAATAATCAATAATTACTAATATATACGTTCAAAATGTAATAATAATATATTGCTCAGAAAATATATTTATTTAACTCAAATATACACAATAATAATAATTTTAGGTTAAAACTAAAGTAACTTCTAATAATGGAGGACAAGATTCAAGTAGAGCAATAGCAGCAATGATGTTTACTGAAGCAAGAATTCAAAGTACACAATGGTAATTATTATACATATTTTAACTATATATAATACAGAATGATCAATGTCCTACAATGCAGATTAAACATACATATTCTAATAGAAACATATTGCATATTGTAACAAATACAATAAGCAATTAAGACTAAAGAGAATAATCTTATCTTTGTGACAATAGAATACCTCTTTATTTTTTCAGGAGGATGTGGACCTGATCTTTTGGTATTTTTAGCCTATTTTCAAAGGAAATTGACACTTATAAAATTGGGCCCATATCTTCTATGTATTCCCCACTAATAACTTTCGAACTAATTAACAGATTTTCATGAAATTCAATAATGATGGTATGCCGTTAAAGGACACTTCAATGCTGCATCTTTTAATTCTTTAGGATCAGCTAATCCTGCAAGATATGAGAATGGATTGAAAGGTAACACACACTATGGCTTTCTGCACAGAATTTAATAGCTAGGCCAAATGTGAAATATACATGAAATTATATGTCTTACTTATTTTTTCAACATAAGAACTGCATCTCATGAGATATATCTTCCATCTAGACACCAGTTGATAAAAGTCCTAGTATTTCTTATTGATAAAGGTCCATTTTTTGATCATATGCATGTTTTTTGGTCACCTGTGCATGACTGATATTATTTTGGCATCTGATTCAAAGTGTTGGCTGCCCAGGAATCTTTTAAGTACTCCAAACAGATGAAAGTCCAGAGAAGTCAGATCTGGACTATACAATGGGTTCTGGAACATCTCTCAACCAAACTGTGCAATTTTGTCATGAACAGAAGCTGTGACATGAGGGCATATGTTGTTGTGCAGCAGCCTGACAGTTGCAGCATTTCTGTTAGGGCATTTGTCATGAATGGCATGATGCAACTTTGTCAAGGTTTTTGTGTAGGTTATGGTGATCACAGTGATACTGATTGACAGAAACTTCACCAGGAGAACTCCATACATGTCCCAAATTGTCATGAGGACTTTTTTCTTGTGACAGTCATTGAGCAGGCAATTCAGAACAATACCAGTTGTTCTAAATGACTGTGACAGTGATTGATGTTAAAGCAGTCACAGATTGACTAGAACGTGGAATATTGGCAAGATTTATATGGCCCTCTTCAAAGAAACTGCATCATCTGGCAATGTTGTAATGGTCCAGGCAATCATCACCATACATTTCCAATATTTCTATGTGAATTTCTGTTGCAGTCTTCTGTTTTTCTCACAGAAAATGAACTACATTCATTACTCTTCAGTTGTGGATGACTCTAAAATATGCCATCTTTGTGCCAGACTTCACATTTCTTCTGCTAAGAGGATAAGCTGATTGCACTACACAGGTCTGTACAGGATATTCAAACTAGTTGTGTGACAACTTTCAACATCCCTGACAAAAAAGGTATTGCATCTACCAATTGCTGTGTGTTACTTTTTGATCTATCCTTATAGAAATTTCAATTTTATTACAGTTTCAGTTTATAGATGATGCTAAGTATTAGCAAATTAGGGGTAACAAATAACGTACTTGATTTCTTAATACACCACCATCTATCTATCACAATGATGTCATGGTCCTGATGTGACATCATCTTGATGGCATGACATCATTATGACATCTATACTGGTTAAATTAGCATTAAAACTGGACACAAAAATCCAATGGATTTCAAATGCTAAATAAATTAAAAATAAATGACATCTTCAGAAAATAAGTAATTTTAGTTCTTTTTGGAATTTCTTGTTTAAATATATACAGATCAACCTTGGTTTACAGGATCCTGATGTAAGAGATCCTGATTTTATTAACAAATATAATTTGTACCAAAAATTCAATTTACAAGCTTAACTTCAATATTATGAAAAGCTTGTAATGGGCAAATGTTTTAAAAATTGATTAAAAAATGTTTTTTTAACATGGAGGAAACCAATTACCGTATATATTTTTAAATAGGAAATGGATTTGATTCCAGCTCCTAGGATTAAAACAGAAAGTATATTTATTTGGCTGATCCTATCATTCCTGTGATGGAATTGATCATAAAGTAATAGATGTAGTTTATGCATTCAGAGCTAAATCTAATCATAAAAAATCTGATATGTGGAACTGGAATTGAATCTGAATCCTCTAGATTTTAAGCTAGCACTTTATAATGCAGCAATCCAATAGACAAATAGTGATGATTAATTTTTCTGCAATCATTACAAAATGGTACTTTCATTGAATTCAAATGCTTTTATATAATTTTTTTTGCTGTTTGATAAAAATTGCAATATCATATTATATAATTTATTTTGATCAATAATTGTACTAAATTATTAATAATTAATGTTTTCTTTCCAAGAATATTTTATGAAATTGCTAAATCATGGCAGGTTTAGCAATTTTAACTTTTGGAAATATTTCCTGTCTTTCAATCAATTTTACACTGTTTTACAATCAAAGACTAATAATCAGCAGTGCCATTATAGAGATCCATCCAACTTTCCAATCAGTGATTACTAAACAGCAAGATATTTCACTCACACTAGGCTACCCACACAGTATGTAAACAAATTTACATAGCACATGACTCTATGCACATGACACTATGCAAATGAAAGATGATTAAGATGTGTTTGGTCAATCATTGAATAATCCTTATTGTTGTTTAGTGAATATTGGCAACATGATGTCTCATTGCTGTAAGTGTATTTTTCAAGATGGCCACAAAATAAAGCAGTAACTACTACATTGGAGGATCCAAGTTCAATTTTAGGTCCTACACCTCTAGATTTTTCAGGAGAGATCCAGGCCCACCTTGTTGAAGGATCAGTTCAACAGTAATAGCATTAAAAATAAAATTTAATGCTATTACTTCATGAAATAATAATAAAAAAATTTCATTTTTTTCATGCTGATGAATCAAAATATGTCATAGCATATTTGTTGCTTTCCTTCACTCATGATAGAAATAAAAAACAAATAGTTTAGCTTAGCATAGATCTTCTGATTTATCTAAATTTTTGGCGTATTGAATTCAGTCTTACCTCACATAAGTTGTATTAAGGTTTCATTTCTTAGCCAGTTGTAATATTTTTTCAGATAATTGAGCTTTTTTTAATCATTAATTTAGATTTAAAAATATACAGACAAAAATATTAGAACATTTATATTCTAATATTTTTAGAGTAGATAAATATATTTATTAATAAAATTATTAATATTAGTGTTATTAATAAATATATTTAATTGCTTTTGGCAGGGGTGGGCAAACTTTTGGGAGAAAGGGCCATATTGTATCAATGAAATATAGCCTAGGGCCACACTTCCTCAGTGACCCCTGCCCTTCACTTTCTGGCCCCCTGCCCTTCACTTTCTGGCCCCCTTTCGGGTATGGATGTAGCCTGTGGTTGAAATTGATCCTTCCCTTTAGTAATCTATCTGATAGAAAAGGGGCATAAAACAAAATAGCAAAAAAAAAACTATTTCAAAATCCTGCCTTCACCTAATAATTGTCGAGGTGATGTAATTTTCTTAGAAAATTATGTAGACCAAATAGAAAGATTCTAAACTTTTTCTAAGGGGTGCATTTTTTGACTAAGATATCATAAAAGAGTAACATATTAAAATTAAGCCAATTTTCTTAGTAGATCAGCTTTCATTGGCTATTATATGAATCATCAGTTTGAATAATGCAGGCAGTCTGAAAAAGTAAAATGCCATTTTAAAGAGAAGTTCAGCAGGATCAAAATTCTTTTAAATTATATATTAAAATTATAATTTAATCATTTTAAATTTGAAACAACAATTAAAAACATACCTGTTTAGGAAATTGCACAAATACTAAATACAAATACCATGAAATTATGAAAGGTATATATAAAGTTGATTGACCAACAAAATAATTTTACTTGATTTTGAATGTATTTTGCAACTGATTTCTTATGCAATGAAGATTACTCTAGTTAATCAAATTTATTTTTGTAAGAAATATGACACTGTAATGACATTTACAGTTTACCATATGAATTATTATTTTATTACTTTTCTAGAAATTACATAAACTGTATTGCTGAGATGTAGAACAGATTTGATAGTTTTTTGTATTCATTTTATTTATCGATAAAATTTTTGGCATTATGGCTATTAGTTATGAGGGCTGTATTAAGTAGTTCCAAGGTCTGTGGTTTGCTCACCCCTGATCTGTTACTTCCATAACTAGGTATATGATATTTTATGAATATATATTTTTAGAAATAGATATATGAAAATTAAAAACATAAGATTATTTGAATTTTAGGGTGATCATCCTAGTAAATGGCGAACTGAAGAATTCCGCATGTTTAAAAATGGATCTATTTGGAAACCACCACCTTTAAATCCATATCTTCAAGGAATGCCTGAAGAATTAGTGGAAAAATCTCCCAAAGAAGAACCGAAAAAGGGAATGTTAAATGACAGGTTGTTAGTCTTGAGCATAAGCCTTGAAAATTTGAACGAAATTACTCTTCACCTTTGATGCTAATTAAAATCTCTACCATCGTTTCTGAGTATGATGTTAATATTAATGTTACATTTATAGTCAGAGAGATAAGCTAGAAGGTTTGTTAAGAAATCTAACTCCTGAAAGACAAAATATTGCAGAAGCCATGATTTATTGTATTGATCATGCAGAAGCTGCAGAAGAGATAGTTGACTGCATTACTGAGTCACTTTCAATTCTTCAAACTCCCTTACACAAAAAGGTATGTTAATTAAATAAGCACTTTTAATAATATATATGAAAAATCAATATAAGTATTAATTAAAAAAAAACCATAAAAATATTCTTAATGTTTTTATAAAAAAGATAATAATTTGGAGATTATCTTTTTATTTAACCCTTAAACAGGCAGTGGTACAAATATGTACCACTCAAGTAAGACTTCAAAAAATAGAAGAAAAAATTTTTTTAGAACAAATAACAATATATCATTCATTATCTACATAGTTTTCCCATTTTTTCAATGTTGGCCCGTTAAAGGGTTAAAGAAGATTAATATTAAAGAATTTTTTTAGTCAAAGAATTTGTTTTTCATTATTTTATATTATTAAAATAAATTTATAATAGGAATTCAATAAGGTAAGCCTAGTGAATTTGAGTTTTATAAAGGTTATATTAACTTTACTTATTGATTTTTCATAATTCAGCTATGCTGACTTTATTTTACAAAATATAAAATGTGAATAAATTATTTTAATATTTATTCACAATTTTTGCAAATTACCATATATTCATGTATAAGCTGATCTGGTATATAAGTCAATACCCCTCTATTTCAAAGTTTGAAAATCTGTAAAAATGTGAAATCCATATATAAGCCAACCTTCCACTTTCAAGTATTAGAACAATATGACATTGGTTGAAATAAATAAAATAATTTCTTTTATAATTCAAAAAATTTTCCAAATTCTATCACTATTGGAATAAATAAAACGACTTAAATAAAATACCAAACTTACAGCATTGAAACATCACAAATGTTGAAAAGAAAAGATTGAATGGAGAACACAACATTATTGTATCATGTCACATTATCTAGTCATGGTTTTCTACAATACAATATTATTGAAATGTTTATTTTGGAAAAAATATCAAAGTAATATTAAAATTTTTTGTCACTATAAAATCTCAACAAAAATATTTAAGAAAGTTTAAACAGTAAGAAAATTGGAATCAAAATATGCAATAAAAAATTTTGTTGCAACTGATGGGAGTGGAAAGCCAATCAGTGGTGCACATGATCATCAGAATCACAAATCTGATGTTCAAAATCAGCTAAAAATAATCATCCTGTATTTTCTAAATGATCAAAACTATATGAAAGTAAAAAATTGTTAGTCAAAAACACCAAAGATTGCTGTATTTCCATTTAATATTAACTGATGATACATGCATTAGTGACCGTCATGTTTACTCATTAAAAAAAAGATTGATATATACCATTTCTAATCTTATTTGTAAAGTGCTTGGTAAATTAATATTTTTTGAATTTATTTAAATATGAATATTTACATATATCCACATATTTTTAATAATATAATCAAGAAGAAATAGCCTTAAATAAAAATAAATATGACAATAATATAAATAATAAATTTAGAAATAAATATGGTGCATCCAGTCACTATTATAGGATGTGCAACTAGAGCAAAGAGGAGCAGTGTGACTGCTTCATACATTTTTTATCATATTTTGTGCTGTATTAATATTAATTTATATACAATTATATAGAGCCACAAAAAACATGTTTAACAAAACAACAAAAAAGATTCAAAGAATTGTTTAACAAACAAAAATTCAAAGAATTGGTAGCTTGTGTGGCTGGTGCAATGACATAATGGGAATGATTTGTGACTAAGGCAGTGAATCTTAAGAAAAATTTCCTTTGTTTTGACTGCTCTAAATATAAGCTGACCTCTCTTCAAAAATTTTCTTGGAAAAAATACCTCAGCTTATATATGCATATATATATTATTGAAAGAGTAAAGCAACACTGGAAGCAGGATAATGATAAACAAACTCATCACAACTTAAACAAGGAAAAATAAGTTTAATTCAAGTGCTTCCAGCCAAAAAATTTAGCCGTCTTCAGCAATATGTAAAATATTCAACAATATTCTGATAGATATAACCAGAACATTTCTACTGGAATATTGTTGAGAATTTTATGTATTGCTGAAAGGGCTAAATTTTTTGGACAAAAGCATTTTGATTAAAATTAATTTTTCCTTGTTTAAGCTGTGATGAGTTATCATTATTCTGCTTCTAATGCTGTTTTACTTGACTATATAGAGCAGTATACTGCATTTGAATTTATTGAATGAGGTTGAATAAATATAACAATATGTATAAAATTATTTATTATTATTATGTAGTTGTTTATCAATATAAGCACAGAATAACTCGGAGCAAGCTCTAAGTGTTATGTCAGACAAGAGTCAAGACATAGCTAGTTAGTTGTGTATTAACTAACTGTCTGTGTCAGTGCTGAGAAACTTTCTTACTATGTTGCACATATTGAGTAATGATGCCTTTTGTAGTGTTATGTATGTCTTGGGATGTAGATCTAGTGTTTTGAGGCTTTTGTGTAGAGTGTGAGGAA
>WUQG02446028.1:0-13254 GCA_011317285.2 Androctonus mauritanicus
ATGTCCTACTATTGTATGTAATATTTGTAAATCACTTAAAACATTTGAAATAATTATCTAAAAATTGCTAAATAATTATTAAAAATTCAAATATAATGTAAACTTTAAAAAGTGCAAAAGATTAGAGAGAAAAAAATTTAGAAACTACGGAGAATCGAATCTAAACTGTCTGATTGTCAGAAACCCAACGTAGCCACTACAACATCTAGTTGAACATCCAAGTGTTTTCTTTTTAAGTAAAACAAAAAAATTTCCAAAATTTCAAAAGCAATTTTCTTGACAACACTAGAGCATTGGCCCCCAATATAGGGGTGATTCTTCATCTATTGTTTATACTGTTTCAAATAAAAAAATATCGGCAAAATCCCAGACACGTCGGGTGCGATGTTCCCTTGTGAGCTGAAGAAATGCTCCACGAGATCTTACGATATTGTGAAAAAATTTCCAATTTTTGACTGCCCGTATATAACTTTATCCCATTCAAAAATTTAGTTGGAAAAATTTCTAAACTTATGTATTTACAATATATATACACTAGAGTCCAAAAGTTAAACATAATCAGTATAAGGATAGAAGAAATCACAAGGACTTCAAGCAGGAAAAATACATTATATAATAAAATACATAAATTTATTTTATTATATAATGTATTTTTCCTGCTGGAAGTGCTTGTGATTCCTTGTATTTCTAGAAGCAGCAGAACTTGTTAGTTTATGATTATAATCAACATATTTATGAATATTTCATACATGTATTGTCAGAATGAAATGAAACTTTATATATTTGTGAGATAACATATTGCAAATATAGCAGTAGAAAAAAATAACAAAAAAATTTTATTGCATTAATAATGCAAATTTAAAAGCATGAAACAACAAAACATGCATAACAATACATGATTTTTATTTTGAATACATAAAACAGAAAAAATAGTGCATTACAATTAATAATGGGTGTGATTACACTTTATAGTCATACAATTCTTGCATTAACTTCTCATGCTTGTTATCAAATTATCCAAAAGCTCTGTATGTCTATAGAGCTTTCAGAGCAGAGCCAAATCAATACAAACAATAGAAATTTTGCTGAAACCGATGCAAATCAAGTTGTCTGAAAGCTCTGTATGCCTACAGAGCTTTTGGACAATTTGATAAGAAGCATGACAAATTCTATTCATAAAGAATAGCAGTTTGGAACTCCAAAATGGAAGGATCATTTTGGAGTTCCAAATGTTTGGTGGAGGCTGACGGGATAAAATTTGCTTCCTTAGTGTATCCCATGCATACTCTTTTGAATTTGTAACTGGAAACATTATTGGCCACTCCATATACTAGATATCTTTACTTTGGAAAAAGTTGTCCACCAGCTGAACTCTATAAGGATGTGCATCATCATCCATGAAGATGAAGATCTCTCGACCCTCAGAAGTATTATGGGTCCAGAGATAGAGGAGAATAGTTTAGCATGAAGTCTTCCAGTATCTTGTTTCTGTACCTCTGAACATTAATGGAACCTTTGTCAAAGATGTGGAGCTCTGTGCATCCATTCAGTATGATGCCTACCCATATCATGACTCCACTGCCAAACAAATTGGTCTGTTTCACTGATGTTATTGGGACTGTAATGGGTTCACATTCTTTCCAGAGTGTTCAACAAAAATTAGTCTGTAAACTGAATCAGGACTCATCAGTAAAGAGCACATTGCTCCATTGATTTAGAGTCCAGTTTAGAAGGTCCTCTTGTTAGCAGGGATGAATGGGACACAAACTGCTGGCATAGAGAGCTGTTCTATGAACCTCTGGTAAACAGTTTATCTTGAAAGTCTTATTCTTGAAGTGGCTATAAGCTCTGCAGAGAGTTGCCTGGCAAACATCATCTTATGATATCATGCAGGTAATGCAAGATACCGGTCCTAACAAGGGATTGTAATTCTTGTGGACATTGTACTAGTTGGTTTCTAATATCTCCTATGTCTTGGAACTTCCTCTAAAGCCTGAAAATGACACATTGTAACATATTCAGTGTTTTGGAGACTTCAGTCGATGATTGTACTGATTCAAGCCCTTCGATTATTCTACTGTGCAAAATATGGTTATACTGGCAACTAGTTTGATATTAAGTTCCTGGTAAACAATGAAAAAACTTCTCATAAGCATTTCAAGAAAATAGATAAGATACTTATAGCATGGTATAAGCTGTATTTATTGAACTGCAATATATTTTGCATATCTGACACCACCTGATGAAATTTTCAAATACACAGAAATTTTATTTTAAATATGTAACTAATCTACATAAAAATTTCTGCTGTTCTATTGGTTTTAATCTTTTACCATGTACATTTTAACAGTTATGCTTAACTTTTGGATACAAGAATACATGGCCCATGGTCTTCATCAGCCACCAACTCCAATGGGGAACGAACTCTCCATAGATCCCTGGTATGAAGATGAAGTGGTTTATCAAAATATTAACAAACTGAGGTGCATATACTAAAATTTCTAAATGGCTTAACTGACATATTGGAAATTAAGTTTTTATATTTGCATATTAGTAAAAACTGAAAATAATTGTTCAAAATTAAGGATTAACACTTGGAAAAACATTGTTTAAAAAGAAATCATAAACCAGTCATGAAAAAAGCTATTGAAATTAGGTTAATTGACAAATATGGAGTAAACAATAAATATAATTAATTTTAATTCATCAAGGCATTACGTTTTTAATTTAAATAGCATTTTATTCTTTAAGTAATTTTAATCAAAGAAACAAAATATTTAAGATAAGTAATTAAAATAAAGCTAATAATAAAAAAATTTAAATTTTAGAATAAAATCACATCAACAAAAAAATCTTGGAATTGTGGATTCTTTTTATGTTGGATATGACCTAAATGCTACCTGCATGTGAAATCTGAAGTTTATATGATCAACAATTAGGGCTACAAATTTCAATTAAGTCCCTGACTTAGATGGGTAATTCATCCCAAAAATTTTTGCATAAATCAAAAAATGCACAAGTCCAACAATACTTGAATTTGATATATACAAATGAATGCATTTGTAAATTTAATCAAGCCATTCAATTTACTAATGCACTCATTTGTATATACTAAATTCAAGTGTTGTTGGATTTATGCATTTTTTTTATTTAATAATAATCAATAATCAATTTATAATAAATTGATGAAATTTATGAGGACACTAAGTATAGATAAAAAAAATTTAAGTCCTTAAATGACATTTTTGAAAAAAGTAAATTATTTAATGTATTTTTTTTATTTATGTTTTATGGAAATTCATACAGATTTATGCATTCATGTGCTCTGAAATTGTGTAAGTTTGGAGATCCATACTTACACAATTTCAGAGTGTATGAATCCATGGGAATATATATATTAAATATTGTAAACAACATATTTCATCGATAAAACCTATCTACAGTATTACATAAGATTTATACAAGTATATTAAATAATTCGATAATCCAAATAGCACAAACTCCCCTAGCGACAAAGTTTTTTTTTTAAAATTTGAACTATGGTGCCACCATCTGTTGGATTTAATAATTATTATTTTAAATTTGGGATAAGGTGGCACCATCTGTTATTTAATAATTAAACTATAACTTTGACTATTTTCCAGAAATTAAAAATTTGCCCTGGCTTGGGCTCGAACCAGGAACCTCGGGTTAACGGCCCAATGCCTTACCAGTTAGACCACCAGGACACCGGCAAATTTTCAATTTCTGGATGCATTTAATTTAGATATTAATTTGCTATCAGCTAAGTCCGATAATATCTAAATTAAATGCATCCAGAAATTAGAAATTTGTCGGTGTCCTGGTGGTCTAACTGGTAAGGCATCGGGGCATTAACCCGAGGTTCCTGATTCAAGCCAAGGTCAGGGCAAATTTTTAATTTCTGGAAAATAGTCAAAGGTATAGTTTTAATTATTAAATAACAGATGGTGCCACCTTAGCCCAAATTTAAAATAATAATTATTAAATCCAACAGATGGTGGCACTTTAGTTCAAATTTTAAAAAAATATTAATCATTAATTTGCAATTATTTAAAAAAAAAAATTTGTTCACTAGGGGAGTTTGTGCTATTTGGATTATTGGATTATTTGATTACGCGATTAATCCCCTACGTAGTTGTTTATGGTTAACTAGTATATTATCTTAATTTTAAATAATTATATAACAATTTGCATAAATTTGATTTATGGAATGCTTTCAGAATGTAAATCCACTAGTATAAGATCCTTCTGAAATTCAGGAGTATAAGTATGAGGCTATTATGGTAGCTTTCACATAAATCATTGGTCATCTATTATACTTGTTTTATGAATGATTAAATTTTATATTTCATAAAAATATTAGAAAAAATGTGAAAAATATAAAGTACAAGTGAAGATTATTATATTATTTTCATGTATACTTTTCTGAATATATAAAATTAAAGTTTGATCAAATAATAGATTTCAGCTATAATAATAATAATAACCCATTAATAATTATATCAAATATGAAAATAGTACTTACTCTTGCTGTGATCCAAACTGTGCAGGAGGACCTATAAAAAAAATAATCATCATAAAAAACTAAATAAAAAAATGTATTTAAATAAGATAAAAATTTTATCACTTACTTCCAAACTGATTTTGTCCAAATACAGTATTACTTCCAAACATGGCTCCTCCTGCTGATGGCTGAGATAAACCACCAAAACCTAACGTACTTTGCTGTGCCATACTTCCAAATGTTGGAGTTTGAGCTTGGGCAGCAAGAGAACCAAACGTTGGCACTGAAGATGCAGCAAAACTGTGGAAATATGAGATCTATATTAAATAATGGAAAATTATTTATTTTTTAATTATTATTAAATAATGCAAAATTATTCAGATATGCATTTGTTACTTTAAATTCATTGAAGTCCTATGATGCATAGGATCATCAAAGAAGTAGAACAAAAAAAATGATAAAAAAACAAGTAAAAAAATTCAATCCTAAGATACACAGTGCAGCTACTGCAAAGTGCTATTTTTGCATTTATTGGATGAAAATAGATGCCTCCAATGATGTTTCCTAAATTTTCCAATTGCCAAACTATACTATACTCTTATTATAGTACACTTGCTTTATATATCATTCATATGTAATTAAATCAACAGTATTTTAAATAAATAATTTATAATACACCATAATATAATATAATTGCATTATACAATGTGTTTATCACACTACCCACATCTCTATTTATGTTTACAGTCAAATGTGTATGGCCCATTTCTATACTTGTGATAACTGGAGTGACTCTTGTAGGTTAATTACTTCAGTTCATCTTGAACTTTCTACCATCTATATGTCTCCATTCTGTTCCCCTGTATAGCTATTTTAACTTTATTATCTTAGCCTTCTACTATTTTATGTCTCTTATTTGCAATCTCTCTTATTGCAAGTACTGTATCTGTAATTCCTTGTTGTACAATCTTTTTTATATGTTCTGCCAATCTTGTATTTAAATTTCATGATGTATAACCTATATAAACTTTTCATTGTAACAGTGAGATTATATAAAAGGTATTTGGTATATTTTGTTTTTTTAATTGTAATACTGGAGGACAGTCATTTCTGAGCAATTGGAATAGCGAATTATTCCTCTTAAACCTGATCTACTTATCTGATATTTCTTCTAACTACTTCTTATGTGGATGGCAGAGGTGCAATATGTCATGCTGTTGAAATCAATATAATTCATACAGTCATTATCATGATTTCTTAGTCTATAACTATCTAATCTAGAATAAGATTTATTCCCTCATCTCTATTCATATTGAAAAGTGCTTGTATATTTTATGGAATAGGGAAAGAAATGTTGCAATCTTATACTTACAAAGGTTATACAATTTCTTGTGTATGAATACTGGACTATACAATAGTTTTCTATGCAGGCCTAAATATCTCAAAAACAAAAAATGCTAAAGAAAAATGTTTTGGAAAAAGTTGTAATATTCCAGGGGGCAATCAGATGCAATTTCCACTTTTTGAGATATGACAGTTTTCAAGGCCTTTTGAAGGTCAACTCTGAATTTTTAAATAGCAGAATATACTGTAATTTTTATTGCAGAATTGATTTAGCACATTCTTCTACATTACTGCATTACAAAAACTGAACAATATTCGAAAACATTTCTTATGATTTGTAGGGAGTGTTTGTACTCTCATTGTTAGGAAATAACATTCATCATAACAGAATAGTGGCATTTAAAATTATTTGATTTTAATAGTTAGCATAGTTTTACCTTCAAAATGGGAGACTATGAACCAAGTGAAATCTTGAGCATTATTTTAGTTCTTAGAGAATGCCATGAAAATTATCAAACAGCTGCTAAAGTGTACAGAAGAAGGTACCCTCCAACAGATAATCATCATCTAACTGATGCTACAATTTTTAGACTTGTGAGAAGGGCTCAACCTGGACATCTAAGCAACAATACAGCAGTTAACAATGAGGATCCATGCATTTTAGCAATTTTAGCTGTAGTCCATCTAAATCCTCATATTAATTTAAGGTAAAGTCAATAGTATTTAGGTGTTCCAAGATGTACAGCACATAGGCTTCTAAAATGTGCACACTTTCACCCATGCCACATTACTTTAAATCAAAGCTTGGCAGAAGAAGAAAAAATTCATTGTTTGGAGTACTGTCACTGAGCTTTAAGACAGATTGATGAACATCCCGATTTTTTCTGCTTCATGCTTTTTGCAATAAGTTCATATAACAAAAAGCATGTCATGCTTTTTAGTGATGAAGCCACTTTCCTACTACAGGAATATTAAACCACCACAACTGTCACTATTGCTCTATTGAAAATCCCCACTGAAAGTGAAAAGTTGACTACCAATACAGATGGAGCATAAATGTTTGGTGAGAGATTGTAAATGGACACCTTATTGAAGCCCATTTCTTTAATGAAGCCTTCACTAGTGCATGCTATTTGGATTTTTCTGCAAAAACCATTTCTCTTATTTGCTCAAAGATTTTGATCTATATATGAGATTATAAATGTGGTTCCAACAGAATGGCCCACCTCCACACAATGCATAGGCTGTTAGAAACCACCTGGATGATACTTTCCCACAATGCTGGATCTCACAGGTCAGGGAGATCCATTCCCTGACCTGTGAGATCTCTGGATCTTACCTCTTGAACTGTTTTTTTCTACAGGGACATGTCAAAAATGTTTTTGAAACCAGCCAACCATTGAAGAAGACATAAAGCAATGTATAAGGAATGCTTGTGCCAATATCCTACAAAATATTCTTTTGGAATGCATAAACCACTTTCAGTGTCGATTGCAATTGTATATTGATGCAAATGGGGGTATTTTTGAGCATCTTATGTAATAATTTTGTTTTATTACTTAAAATACAAATTACAACAAATAATTTGTTTAATTTTACAAGAAAATAAATAGTTTTCTTTAACGTTTCTCAATTTTGAGATATTTAGCTACATTACTTAAAATGGGACACCCTGTATACCTTTGCCATATATTTTACATTTATTATCTGTATATCTATATCTAGATAATGTATCGGTTGTTCATTTCTTTGATCTAATTGAAGTTTTATGTGTGGAGTCTCATTGCTCATCATTTTAACAAACTTATCTATGAATTCATGACTGGATCACACTCCAAACACATTATCTACACAGCAAATGTATGAACAGCTGTTATTCTTTAGCATGTCTACAACTTTCCCCACTTTTATGTGAACAATTAATTCCACTAGGGACTAATTGTTCACATAAAAGTGCCATAGAACTTCCCATTGAAAAGACTCTTATCAATAAAATCTTCCTGCAAATTCAAAGTATGAACAATGATACATTAAATAATACAGCTCTCTCATATCTTATGACCATATCAGCCTTATTCAAATATTGTAGTATTTTAGTGTTGTAGGATGAGGATGGCTGTATAAGGAATGTATACAGCCATCCTCATTCAATGTGTTCAATTCTTATTGACAAGTATAAGTTTTGTAATAATAGTTGATGAACACTTCATCTGGTAGAGATCCTATTTCATTTAACTTAACTAAAATTTCACATGGTGATTCAACACAGTGATGTTAGCCACAAAGTTTATTTTTACATCATGCTCAGCTCAGTCTTAAATCTCAGATATATGCCATCAAAGGGCAATTGTTCTGCCCTGCTGAAAGGCACAGTTTACTATGATTAAACTGTATTACAGATATCTGTAACACAATTTAATCATAGCTGTTGTTGGGATACAGTTCAGCATTACCTCTTGACAAATTTAGAAAAATAAATATGATTTTTTTTAATGTTTTCTGTAAAATATAAAAAATTCTTTATAGAATAAAACTGCAGTTGTTTATAAAATATAGGTGTATAAATTATAGGGAGGAACATCAGAAAATGTCTAATTTTTAGCGTGCATCCATGGTTCACTCAACTGATAAGCCCAGAGTTCTATCTCAGCCACTCTTCCCAGCCTGAGTGCCACAGTGAGCTGAGGATTACAGCTTTGCTTCCTCTCCAGAATTCTCAGTTTCAGACTTGACTATAGCTGTGTTTTGTGATGTTGTCATCACTTCACATCTCTACCTGAAAGTCTGAAATGATTAGAGATTGCTCCGGAATGAGAGTTGGAAGCTACACCATGAGACATCCTTCCACCTATAAAGGAGTCTCTGTAAATCAATTGACTACAGACTGGATCAGTCCAACAGCCAATCAATTGCATCCCTCAATGGCCTGAGTTTTGAAAGATTCTCTTGATTGCTGCATTAGACATATTTCACTTTCGGATAGGATCCAATCCTCATCCATGATGCCCCAAGAGAAGGCTTCTGTATGAGGAAGTGAATCTGCAACATGTGCTATATGGGTATAGTGGTTTTTGTTGATGATAGGTCATAATTCTACAGGATTTTTATTGAATTTGTACTATCTGTCCTTTCAAGAAATCAGACAAATGTCTTCTTAAGCCTTGCAAAATAGCAAAAGTATAATAATAATAAAAAAAAAGAAACTGAAGCCAGATAACTATGGCATTTTCATTTAAAAATACTTATACAAAATTCATGCATCCATGTTCTCAGATACACTAAATATCTATAATGAGCAATTCTGCATAGTCTTGTGATGCTATATAAAATACAGTTTTACTATATAATATTAGTTTTGTTTTAAATTATATAAACTATACTGTTTTATTTGAAAAATCTGTTATATTCTCTCAAATTTAAAATTAATCAAAAATTTTCAAAAAATGTGAAAGTTCAATACTGATTAAATAAGAGGAATTTATGTTTTCAGGAAAAAGAAAACTGTTATATCATTTGTTAGTCAGTGGAATAAGAGTCAAATTTATCTACTGAGTTTTGCCACATCATGCACAATTTTATTCCTGACATTGTGTGTATGCTATTTGATATTTATTATTATCATTATTTAAAATATCTACAGTCTTATTGTCATTTCAAACTATGATTTCCTATTCATCAATCTAGTTATAAAATTGAAACTGTCTATATAACAGACAGAGAGTCAGTTTTAAATGGTTGAAAAGTTAAATTATATACAAAAATATTCATTATTTAAAATGTTTTGTTGATATTAACAACACATAGTTGTGATTTGCCTGGCCATGATATCCATAATATGACCTCAAATGCCCATATCTGAATTGTATATAGACTGTAGCTAAGAAAGGATTTAGGCTAAATGGTTTAAAAGTTAAAATACATACAAAAATATAATTAATACTTAAAATTTTTTACTATTTAAAACATCTAAGTGACAAATATGACAATTTGGTAAGCAAGTAGAAATCATCAAAGATTAAATTTATTTTAAATAAAATGAAAAATTAAATAGATGTTAAGAAAAAGCAACAAGTTTCCTGAAAATTTCTAGTTTTTTCACTTATAATGAAAATTAATGATTTTATGAAAAGAAAAAGTAGAGATTTTATGTTATAATCAGAATCAGAGTCAGCACATTTTTACAGACTCCAACTTTGATTCCACAATTTTGTGCATTACAATAATGATTTATATATAATTAGTTAAGAAACGTTATCCTAAAGTATATAAATATGTAATAGATAAAGTAATGCTATAATTTAATTGCTATCTTATTTACTGATGATATAATAAAAAATATGGTATTTTATGAAAATTAACATAATTAAGAATATTGGTTCCAAATGTATATTGAATATTTTATCATTTGGTTTTAGAATTTTATATAAATAAGTTTTATCATATTAAATCCTAAGAAATTATTTTACTAAAATTTTATAACATCTAATTATAGCAAACCTTTCAAACCTAGAAGGTTGATTTGAAGACAGAAAGGAATTGTTTATAGGTGCAGATAATGGTGAACCACTTCCAAATGTTGGAGAACCACCAAAAGTAGGAGAACCGCCAAATGTTGGTCCAGTACCAAAACCAAATCCACTTCCAAATGTTGAACCTTAAGGAAAAAAAAAATCTTAATAATATCCATTACAAAGTTTCTTTGAGTAATTTAAGCATCTCAAATATAATAAAATTCCTAAAAGTTTTTCATTTCAAAATTATGAAAATTATGTAAATATAGTTGATTCCCCCAAAAAAAACTGTATATTTAATACTGCTTAAATTAGATATATGCAATTCACATTAGAAAATGGAATAGCAAAATGAAATTTATGAATATATTTTAAACATAGATAAGAAAATTTAAGGCTATAAATGATATTATGCAAAAAAAATAAATTGTTTAATAAAATTCAACAAAAATAGAGAAATGCATCTGCATAAATCAACACTTAAGTGAGGGACTTATTATAAATGGAAAACTAAATAACTTAATTAAAAAATTAGATTCATTGACTCTCATGATGAATTTGTATTCATTTTTTAAAGTACATTCTTTTCAGTTTAACTAGATCTAATTAAAATTTAATCAGTTAAATTCAACTAATTCATTAAATTAGTTTTTGTAGCTAAAAATTTGAATCAAATTTTGATTTTGTAGATATGAACATCTAAAACAATTTATGTCCAATTGAATAATAAAACATTTTCCATCATCTTTTCGTTTCACTTTTTTATATTCATGTTTATTATGTTCTCTTTCCTAAATATTCACATTATAACACTATACAGAGTGCAGCATAAGTCAGTTAATTGGTGTATTATTATTATTGGTAGCTATCTAGTTTGGCTTCATTGTTAATTTTGTTTTTCTTTGTTCCAATGGGCACAAAACGAACAGAAAAACTTTTCACTGAATAGAATGTGTTTGTTTTGAAGATGTGATAACTTGATTGAGATTATGCAGTTATAAAAGTAGATTTCATTCAACAATTCCTAGATACTCAGCCACCAAATAGGCAAGCTATCTACACATTAAATAAAAGGTTAAAAGACAAATGTCCAGTAGCCAATTTACTAAGAAACTAAGAGACCTACTACATTTAAATGAAATTATTGTGCATCAATTGAAAATATTTTTAATACTAATGGTAATATTTATTTTTATAAATAATAATTCTATATTAACAGCAGTTGTGCTTAATATAGAATTATTATTTATAAAAATTTGCTTTAAGTGATGAAAACAGTATAATAATAGTGATAATGATTCAAGTAATCTTTATGACAGAATTTTCAAATCAATCACTAATTGCTGTTATAAATGTATAGATAACAATGGGAGTTACTTTGAACTATTTCTATAGATAATTGTTGATCTTTTAAATAAACCATTATTGCTACACTAGATCGGACATTTTTGGTTAAATGATTTCTGCCGCACCCTATATACTTATGCTGCAATTTCCAATCTCATCAGTTTCAATCCACTTTATTACTAAATACAGGGAATCTTTAACTTATGATAGTATGACATATGATGATAATTATTTATGAAGAAAATCCATACTTATAACAGCTACCATCAATGATTCTGCAATAATGCTGGCCAGCAAACCAGGTGCCAAATAATGTAATGAATTGCATTTCCTGCCATCTAGATCTAATGGCTCAAAAAATAATTCTGACAGATCTGGCCTTGACATCAATCCCCTTATTGTAAAGACTTATTGTTTGTGAGTAGATGTTGATAGTTCATAATTTGGGTCTGGAATAGATTCCAATATTTAATAATCAGCCAATGACTGGAAAGTAACATTAAAAAAATAATTGCTTTAATAAAACATCAATGCTTAATCTACTTGTTTCGATACAACACAGTCCTCAAAAATAGCACTATTCACAAGTAATTATTTATTTTACAAAATAAATAATTACTTGTGAATAGTGCTATTTTTGAGGACTGTGCTATAATTGCTTTATTTCACAAACTTGGTCATGTGAATGGAACTTATATATTTCACTTTTTTTTTTATCTAATTTTTTTTTTATTTATTTATTTTTACCTTCATAACATGATGGCAGACAAGATACATATACATCTTTCTGGTTTTAAAAAATAAACAATATTTATGCAATATTACTATACTATATCAGTTTTTTAAAATATCGAACGCATTTGAGTTTAAATGGTTAAGGAACCTAACCACCATTAATAGTGTAAACAGTTCTTGAAGAATCCACTTTCCATAAACATAATATTGCAAACATAAATTCTATTCTCAATAATGAAATTAAGGTCAACAAAATCAATAGCTTATAATTAAAAATGGTTTATTTATTTAGAGAAATGAAAACATGATCTTTAAAACTCCATGCAGATATCTCTTGAAAATGTGTGCATAATTTGTAATAGCTGTTGTAACTGTGTTTGTGTTGAGACATACAGCTTAATGGTGTCCATGTAAAAAAAGGTGTGTGGTGTGTGTGTAGTGTGTGTGTGTAGTGTGTGTGTAGTGTGTGTGTGTGTAGTGTGTGTGTAGTGTGTTGTTCAATTTTGTGTAATGTTGTAGCCACAATTCGAAGTGTTCAGTTTGTTGGAAAGTGGATTTAGAGCACAGCAAAACCAAAGCAGGCTCAGGGAATCGCCCTGAAAAATACCACGTCTAATGTGTATGGTCTGTGGCTATGTGATTGTTATTTATGGTGACATGTACTGTTGTACTTCAGTGTTACATTATGTTTTGTAGGAATGTGATGTATGTAGTGTTGATTTTATAAAGTTGTAATGTCTGTATGAGCCATGAATGTGGTATGCTGTCAAATGCCTTTTTGTAATCTATGTA
>WUQG02446039.1:0-13253 GCA_011317285.2 Androctonus mauritanicus
AGTGTCTAACTGATGTAAAAAAAATACGTAAAAAATTTTTTTTGTGTTTTTACAATTTTTTTTTTCGCGACCCGGCAAAATTTTTCTACGACCCGGTGCCGGGTCGCGACCCACACTTTGGGAAACGCTGCTGTATATTAAACAATTGGCCATTAAACTTAGAATCAAATTACAGTTACAAATATTACGATAATTTCTTTCTGCAAATAAATAGATTTCTTGTATCCTTTTCCAATAAATAATAGAAAATTTGAATATATGTATTTATACAATTTATTTATTTTTTAATAGTAAATGTCTATTCTCCATAATTCCGAGTTGTATATGTATTTTGCGGGTTATCCGTGGAAATTAATTTCCCGACTATCCTTGTTAATCGGAATTCTATTATAAAATCCTGTCATGCTTTTAGTATTCATTTTGATCCACAATCAAAGAAAATTTATCTATTTTCATGTTTCAGCTTGCTAATAATAATCATTTTACATGTCCTTTTGAATAGACTTCTCAATAATTATAGAAATTAACCAAAAAATTATTTAAGAATATTACTGTATACGTAATTATCTTGAAGTTTGTAAAATAGATTTAGTTATTTTAAAGTAACGTGGCAATAGTGAAACCGTATTTTAATTAGAACTTTTTGATCGTTTATTAAAAATTCATAAAATATTCACTTAAATTTTTTTTTTTAAATTTTGTAGATATTATGTAAAACTGTACTAGATATACAGAATTTATAAAATAAAAAACAGATTCTTTTGACTTTCAATTAAAAAATGATCAAATCCTATTTTCTAACCAAAATATGTCGTCATTATAAAGCTAAAGCGTTTTCGAAAATATCCATTTCCAGTAGTTTATAAATGAAATACGTGATAACAAAACACATACCAGTTTCTTCTAAATAATAATAAATCAAATATAGATTCATAATATTTATGAATCTATATTTGATAAATAAATATAATCGCGTTAAATAATTCAAAATCCGTTAATTAAATTCGTTCAAATAAAGCTTTTACAAGTTCAGTAAATTGTTGTTGTCTATTCTATTACTGGATTTTCTCTAATATAGCTCATTTTCCTTGTGAGACAGTTTTCGATCCGCTCATGACTGTCATCTTAAAAGTGACAGCTTAATATGTTGTTACCTTTAATATATGCAGCTTCGGATAAGCTGATAGTTTGTGTGTTGCATTTTGCATCTCTTTGGTGTTCAATCAACCTATCACAAAATCTAGGATTCTTCGCTATGCTAGTGTAACAAGAACTTTGCATTTTCTCTTATAGAAATCTTTAAAATATCCTTGATTTTTTTTCATCCTTTTAAATATCATTTTTCTTTTTTTTCAACTAAAATGCAACCATAATATTTTTTAAGGATTTATTCTTTCTAAAAGCTTCGTGTGTAGCAATCGATCTTTGTAAACATTTTATCATCATTACGTTTTCTTTACAACACTGTATTCACTTCGATGTTGTTATATGAATTTGTTTTTACCTTCCGACACGATCTTAAAATATGGCTTATCATTGATCACAAAACGAGATGATGAAAGGCTGAATCCAGCCTCTAGGTCAGAAAAATATGTAAAGAAATGATATATCGGATAAATTCCGTAAACTGGAAGTCTGATACCTACATTTTATGTTATCTAATAATGCTTATGGTTTGTATACTGAACACGTTTAAACGTGATGTTCGACAGAAGCACCGAATTCTTCATCTTCTGTATATCTTATAAGAAAATTAAGACAGCAGAGAAACAGGCAACGCATTGAGCAATCTTTTGATTGTGTATAGTTTGGCTTTCAGAATTCTAGTATGAAATTTTTATTGTTAAATCTGTCACATACAAAATTAACTCTAAATTACGTTTGTGGATATTTTTTCGTCAGAAAATTACTTTAAAAAATGACAGCAGAATCAAATCGAACAAAATCTATGAGCCATAAGTCATGAAGTGCGTAAAAATTACTTAAAGTTTTAAAAAAAAGTTCTAACTATAAAGTTCTAATTAAATCTGTATGCTTTACTTTAATGACTTATAGTATGTTACTTCGACTAGACTTTTCGCTTTCATGAAAAAATCAAAAGGAAGATATGCAGGTACGGCCAATTATTAAAAAATTTACCTCACCAATTTCCACCTAGAAAAAAATATAACAAAGTATCGTAAAGATAAATTTTTTAAATTAAGTTATTCATAAGAATTAAAAGTAGAATAAGAAGGAATCATTTCTTTAAAAGATGATGATTTGATAACTATGGATTTTGTCTCCTTTTTACTCAAGTGTTCGGTTCGATCCAACCATCATATTTTCTACTTAAATATCCTAAAAAATAATGATAAATATTTTATCGAAATCCATTTATCGAAATTTCTCGTTTAAATATTGCATACATATAAGTATCAGCATATAATGTTGATAAGGTACTGGTATGCCTGATAAATTAGTAATTTAACTTAATTTTATCAGGTATACCAGCTTTGTGCACATTTTTCTGACCTCGAGACTGAATCGAGCTTTTTCAAATTTCGTTTTGAAATCATAGACACAATGATAAGGCATTTTTAAAGTTCGTGTCGAAACTTTAAAATAAAATTTATATAGTATAAGAGCAACACGAAGTGAAGATTGTCAACATAATAACGATAAAATGTTTAGGAAGATCGATTACTACCCACGAAGCTATCAGAAAGAATAAATCTTTTTTGAAAAAATTTGCGATTGAAAATGGAAATAGAAACGTGTTTAGTTACATACTGTATTTGAAATGATAAAGATAAAAGATTCACTGAAGAAATCAAAGATATAAAATAAAGGAAAATGTAAATAAAAAATTTTATTATATTGTCGCAATGTAATAAATAGTTATAAGTAGTCATAAGTTAATTGGAACACAAAGCTCCAATTAACTTATGACTACTTATAACTTAATATAGTATACGAACTACTATCTTATCGTATTACAGTATACGAACTACTATCTTATCCAAAGCTACATGTATTAAAAATTAAAACTTATGGAAACGAAGCCATAGTTATAGAAAGTTTATATGACGGAAAACCGGATCAACGATAAATGCTATCTGTACAGAAAGTATATCGGAAGAAAAACCAATTAATGTTAACAGATAACGATAATTTATTTAGACGAATTTGATTAACAAATTGTATATTAATTATTCCACTAGCTTCAACCGTTTAAATAATAATATTCTCTCAATACATCCTAAATTATTCCATAGATTTTTATGAAATTTACCAAGATGATTATGTAACTGACCGTCAAGATGATCATGTACTGTTAGTAGTTCCGATGATACATCGATTAATCCTTTAATTGTAACTTTTTAAAAATAGTGAATATTCAATCTTCAAATGCGTTCCCTTAATAACTTTTGAACTAAAGTTAATATTTTATTAAAATTTAAATTAATTCTATAGATTCATCTGCTTAAAAATGGCGGACGTTCAATTTTCTGAGATTTTCCTGTAATAATTATGAAACTGTTAGTAGATATTTATGTCATTCAACATAGATTATACTATTGAATATAATTTTGATGACATATACTTTTATCCTGTATCTTTATTTTTGTATGAATAAAAAACTTTTTAATAGAAAAACTTTAAAACGTTTCTGTCAAACTAGTAACCATCTTCGGAAAGTTAGTCGGTTATGATTAGTTCGTTCCAGAATATAAGTACAGTATATAAGTATAATCCGCCTCTAATTGATTTATAGTTATTTAAGACAAATTAGTACAGTACAGTATATGTTTTATTGTTCTTTCGCTTATAACCACTGACAGTAAATATTTTCGAAATCCTTTGACTTTCTTTATACTAATAAATTTTAATGCTAAAAGCTGAATTTTGGTCATTTGCACATATCTTATTTTGTAATAAATACAGTAGTATATAGTAAACTTCGAAACTTTAGATTTGTACGTGTACAAAATTTCTTGTTTTTACTTGATTCGAAAAAAAATACATTAAAATATCGATATATTTTTAGTACAGCAATATTGCAAGAAATATTATAATATGTAAATAAATTTTACGACTTTTAATAGACTGACCTTATCTAGATGTAATATCAAGCGCAAAGCATTATGCTGATAGTGCTCTAATGGAAAAAATTCGACAAATATAGACTTATATATAATCGATTGGAGAGATATATATATAATAGAAAATCGATGATAGCCGGATGATAATAGTCAAATAAATAAAGTTGCACAAAATTAATTCATTAAATAAAATAGTTAAATTTAGGAAAATGATTTTCATAATATTACGATACTAAAAATTTTCAGTTATTAAAATTTTCAAATATGTTTGGATTTCACTGTATATTTTTCATCTAAAGAGTAATATGAAATTTTATCAGTTTTCAGAAACATGATTTGAGAATTTTTTTAGAGTAGAATATTATATCACTGAAAGAAAAGCACTCAAAAGCAATTTCATAGAAATAAAAAACTTTTTAATAGAAAAACTTTAAAACGTTTCTGTCAAACTAGTAACTATCTTCAAGCACCATACAGAATATAGAATCATAAACGTACAAAGAACAAACATTATAAGATTAAAAAAGTTTTTTTTTAAAAAAACAAAAGCGTACATTTAGAATATTATATTTTCATAAGTTTAATTTATTTATTTCGTTCACTTTATGATTTAAAAATTTTTGAAAATAATAATAATAATAATAATAATAAATCATACTGATAAATTTACTATTATGAAACAGGAAATTTAAAATATTTATATTAAAAAAATATATATATTTAATCAGTAATATAATTTTCATCTGCACTTGTTATCTTTTCCATATACTAGATCGCTGTACAGTTGCTTTTTTCAAAAATTTTCGATTTTGTTTCAAAAAAATTTTATCATCTCATTTCTCCACATTTCATGTACATAACTGGTTATATAATGGCAGTTAAGCGCATTAAAGTTTCATGTGATTTATATTTATGCAGTATTGTGTTTAAATATTTTTTCTGATTTTATATAATTCATTCATATGACAGCATTTGAAATATAGATACGTAATTAAAAAAATCGTAATTACGTAATTAAAAAAATACGTAATTAAAAAAATCTGATATTGACATATACATTATGCATAAACATATATAAAAATTTCTAAAGTAAATAGTTTAATTTTTATATTTAGTTTAAGTAATATTTTTTTTTTGTATATTTATTTCATTTAATTATTAAAATAAAGATAGATATTTATTCTAAATATTTTCTTCTCTAAATATTATCTTTAGAAACATTCCATAAATATTTTCTATTCAATGATACATCTTTGATTTTTATATTAAAATATTATCAAAGCTGTTAGAAATAACAGTAATTAAAATGAAATAATTAAATGTATTAAAATTTATATTAACTTTCAAGAATTTTTTTTTCTCTCTTTTAAAAAATTCAGCAATTCTAATTTTCCTGTTTTACATAATTTTGTTATAATTAGATAATATTTTGCTTTAATAAATTCTGAATCGATTTAAAAGCTATTTAATTTACAGCTAACCTAACATCATCAACAGTTAATTAAAAAGAAGTCATTATTATGCATCATAAAATATAATGAACTTTAATTTTAAAGTAGAAAACTTTATTTAGTATAATAATAATAATATATACTCAGTGGTGAGCTGTAAGGGGCTCGTGCGAGCCCTTTGTTAAATTTGTTTCTAATTTGCGAGCCTCTTGTTTTTTTTTGTTTGTTTATTTATTCTAAGAAAAACACATATCTTTCGCGTCATAATCATACTTTGACTTACATTAATCTTTCTCTTCCTCGTATGTCTCGAATAGCAGCGATCTAGCGATAATGCCCTCTGAAGTAGGATAGGCGGGTAAGGAATTAGCACGCAAAAGTTTTGAAATATGGGAAAAGTAAGAATTAGGATCTCGATTGGTTTTGTTTAAGTTCGGTCAAACGCGTTGTAGATAATCTAAAATTTAAAGAGAAGAGACTTTTAAGAGAATTTAATCCTAAACGTTACGTAAAAACTTTTTGAAAAATCATCGCTCGGCTTTTATAACCTCCTAGAAAATCAACTAACATGAAAGAAGAAGAAACTAATGTGTGGAGCTTCTGGCATAAATTATGCCGCATAATTAAATTTACTCGTTATTTTATGTAATTTCTGTGATATTTTGGGATTTTTTTTTATTTTTTAAATGTTTTCTTGTGTATGCACAATTATTTGTATTTTCTGTTTTTGTAAAAAATAAAACATTTAATTAAAATTTGATATTTTGTTTTTATAAGATAAAGTGCGAGTCCTTTTGTTAAAATTGTCATAGCTCACTGCTGTATATACTACAATATTTGAATATTGATAAATTAACGTTGATTAAATAATTTTAATCTGCATGATATAAGATGCTTCATGCCAATGATGAAATTTCAGATTATTATACTTGTCTAATCAAAATTGATTTTTTTATTAATTAAATATTAATATATAAATCTTTTTCAAATCACCTGTTAACAATATTTATTAACCTTTTCTAATATTATTATCATGTGTAATGATAAATTAATAATAAACTATTAAATATTTAGTCATTATTATTTTTTTTAATATTCCAAGGATACGAAAAAATTGCATAAGAAAAATTTATTATATAGTAAGATCCGAATTATCCGGTTTTCCGGTTATCTGTTATTCTGTATTATCTGGCGTAATAGAAAAAGGATCAAAGGAACATAAACATTTTTTTTAGTTAACATTGGCGAGATCTTTTCAGACAAGAAAGAAGTAAATAAAAACCGTATTTTTTATAGAGAGTGTGTCTATTATATTTTATGGAATGTATAATAAACAGAATTTATGGTTGTTTTGCATTTGTTTTTCTGTTAATTTAGAAAAAAAGGTGAGTTATAATGCTGATTTTCAGTTGTCCATTGATAACTTTTGAATTAGTTAATAAATTTTTATGAATTTCAATAGAGAGATTATGTTTTTCAATCTGACATTCCAAACTAGCTGATATGTAAGAAAAATAAGCAGTCTGGTTCTGTTTGAATTGCTTGTTTATTATAATTTATGTATTATCTGAAATTTTTATTAATTGGATTAAATTTCGGTCTTGTTTAAATTATAATTTTGAGTTTTCTGTATATATTTTTATACAAAATCAATGAAATTAAAACAAACTATAATAATATATTACTGTAATTTTTTTAACAAATCAAAAATATTAAATCAAAAACTTCAGCGGATTATTATCATGATTGAGAAATTAAATATATTTTATTAATTTAATGTAATCATTCATAAAATTTATTTTAAACTGCATTACAGTAAAAAAACATTGAAACTATCTGTTCAAATGCAAACTTATAAGAAATATTCTATTAAACTGAGCATTATAAAATTTTCCAGCTAGATTTTTATTAATGTTTTAAATAAATTTCTGATGATGATTGATAAAATCGAAAAATGTCACTTAGATTTTCAGGAGTTTTTGTTATATTACATAGTTAATAAATGAAATTAGCATTTTATTACATCGTGTTATTTTGGCATTATAAAAGAATTCAACTGTTAATTGAAATAAAATTGTTTTCAGTAATATTATGTATACAGTATATAACAACAATTACAACAATTAAGTTTATTCTCCAAAACTATATATATACATACATACACAAATACATATTTTTAATGAGTTCTGCAAAAGTCAAAAACTAAACTGAAATTCTATATTTTCTCGCAGAATTATTTAGTCATCGTTTTGTTTAATTATAGAACTACCAACTATGCACTTCATTTATATAAATTTTATCCAATTTTTAGTAAATCTTATTTAAAAAAATTCATTTTTAGTATATGCAATGTCGGATTAGTCCTGGCGCAATGATTTATTTACTTCAAGATTAATCCAACATTGCCTATACTAATCAAATGAAATACAAAAATAGGATCCCCTATGTTTGAGGATTTCTATTTTTGTAATTTCATTGTTGATCTTGATATATAGATTTAAAATACAGGGCTCTCGATAACTATTTGCGTATGGACCCCTATATCTTTTGCACAACATGAATGTGAGTACTGCATAATTTTTTTTTTTTTGAAATACCTTTTGTATTTGTAGATCAAAAATAAAATAGACCATTTTTATATAATATATAAAAAATATTTATTTAATGTATAGTAGATTATAAAAATCATTTGTAAGACCTAAACAAATACACATATTTGAATAAAATATTTGAAGTGCGGGTTGAATAGTATATTTGCTCTTTCTAGTTTTATTTTCTTCAGATGTTTCTGGTTATTTTTAGAATAGTCTGTAAGTTTGCAATTTTGATTTTAGTATAATTTATTAGAAAATACGTTTTTTGTTTGGAAATACAGTAGATTATAACTCTGTAATGCTAAAAACGTTTTCTAGTATACAATATTATTTTTAGTAACTTTTATATACATTGTTTAGTATGTTTATTTACTTTTTTATTTCGGAAATATCAAACTATTTTAATCTAATTTATTTTTTACTGTAATAAGTTAAAACTCATATAGGCTATTTCCAAGCAAATTTAAATCATTCATTTTTTTTATTTTTGTAAAATGTTAGAAAATTTTTCGATATTTAAGCAAGACTTTTTTGGAGTATAAAAATTTGAAAATCCAAAATTTGAAAAAGTATTTTCTGGAAAGAACTAATCATCTGTTTTCGAACATATCAAAGTCATCATTTATTTTTGAATTGATTAAAGATATAGAATAAAAATATAATACATCAAAATCATCTTCAATAGCATAACCTATATATTGAATACAATTAAAAAAGCTATAATAGTTCCGTTGTTATTATGTTAAAAGTTTTAATGCCCACCATTTTTAAATAGATGAAACTACAGGGTTTATTTTAAATTCGATTTTAATGACGCGATTACTCTTCTGAATTTCATAAAAATCAATCAGATAACTCAACTCAAAAATTATTAGGGAGAAATCTCTGAAATTTGAACATCTAATTTTAAATTGCAAAAGACAGAATTTATGTAACATCGGTCACTTTCAATATTAAATTATGAGTTAAAGATACATTAAGAATGTATTTCAGAAATTTAAATACCCATCATTTTTTTTAATGGTTACAAGGTATTGTATGAAAATTATTTTTTAATATGAATGAGGCTTTCCTTCTGAATTTCACGAAAATCTACTAAATAAATCGGATGTTGTTAATAGTAATCTTAATCGGATGTTGTTAACAGTAATCTTAATCACCTCAATTTCCTTCGAAAATAGGCTAAAAATATTTTATAAATTCGTTTAATTTATTTGTCACTATTTTGAAGTACTGACATTTCATAATTGTTAGTTTTTCCAAATTAAATCTATACAGTGCTATATTTGTATAATAAAAATAATGTCATCCTGATATGAACAACACTACGCTGATCATTTATAGCAGTGATTCTCAACGTGAGCGATATCGTCCCCAAGGGGGCGATATCGTTCTCGAAAGGGGCGCTGGAACAAAAAGGGGCGATCGGGGGGCGATAGACTATGTAGAGGGCGTTGAGATTTCATGACCTGCTAGACTTTTTCTTAGTATTATTGAACAAATGCCTTTCTCGGGGAAAAATGCAATATACAGGGTGGCCCAAAAGTAGGTTTACAGTTATTAAACTACCTTTTATATGGTTGAAGTTACTTGCTTAGTAATACCAATATAAAACATTCCTCAGAGTATAAATGTAACTTACATAAACAGCTTTTTCCTTGCTGATTGTAATTTATTTTATTATGTAAAGCTAACTTTTTACTTGATATTATTTTTTATTTCAGGGTTAATGGCGAACACTGTAAACCTACTTTTGAGCCACCCTGTATTGTACTTGAATCATTCAAATTTCATAATAATCATATAAAGATTATGCCCACTTTCTTTTTTTTTTTAAATGTAGGCTAAGCACTTAACTGTCTGCCATTGTTTTTGTTATTTCGTTTAAAATTCAATATTAATATGTAAAATATTCTAAAATACGACTTCTATCATTTTTCTTCTTCGACTTCAGTTTTATAGTAAATGAGAAACCGTATTTCATGGATTATGAAATGCATAAAAGTTACGAATTTCGGAAAGAGTTTTTTAAGAATCTATAAAATGTCGTCTTTATATAATATTTATATTTATATGATAATTTAGTATAACAGCAAAACTTTGATTTGGTTTAATTGATATTAATTTTCATTCATAAAATACAAAGTTTTGTTAAATAAAAACCATTTTAATCATAGTTATAGCGACAAAAATCTTTATGTAATAAATAAAATAAAAATAGAATTATCATATAATATAATTATATAAAATCATATTAATCTTAGAATGTTGTTTTTATATAAATAATATATAAATACGATTTTTGTCACTATAACTATGATTAAAATAGTTTTTATTTAACAAAAATTTGTATTTTACACATAAAAATCAATATCAATTAAATCAAATAGAAGTTTTACTATTATACCAAATTATCATATAAATTTGAGGACAATTATAATTAAAATTAAAATACTTTGTTAAATGGTTTCATTAGCCATTCTATTATAAACTGAAATAATTTATTTTATAAATTAAAAACTTTTTTGCAATATAAAATGAGTCCAAAATTGGATAAAATTCCGTTTTTTCGTTTTCTTTTAAAAATTTAATTTATGGAAAAATTTTGTATTCTTTATATGAATAGAAATATGTAAAATGACATTTTTAATGTCTTTCTATTAATGAGATTAAAATTATTTTTTATTTTTTACTATTCCTTGGCAAAACAATTTGCTTTTTAAAGAACTTCAAAAACAATTTTATTTTTAGTTATTGAAAAATATATTATTTGCAACTAAATTATTAATTAATTATTTTGTAATACAATAATAATTTGTCTATTGTTTTGTCATTATTTTCGCTGATGAACTTTACCTCGACTTTTTACAATCGATATTTATAAAAAACAGATCACATTAAGTAAATATCCGAATGGCAATCCTAACATATCATCATATAAATATTCGGATGACAAGCAAATAACACCTTAAAAACTAATAAATATAAAAGTTTCATGTTATATATCATTCCTAATCTTTCAAACATGAATGTATTTTCCGTTAAGTAACAAAAATCTGACACTTCTCTCTGACTTAATATCTTTTATTTCCTGCACGTCTTCGATTCTTCGAATGAATCATTGGTTAATTACAGCTATTATCTGATCTTAGAGGTCTTTCTAATGACTTTTATAGATTACAAAAATCTTACAATCTCGAATAATCGACTATTTGTTTTATAGTGTAATTTAAAACTAGCGTTAAGTTTTTTTTTGAAATACTGTATACTATAAAGTTTGCAATAAAGAGAAACCCATAAAAATATTTTTTTAGATACGTGATATTTAAATTTATTTTCAATAATGATAAAGAAGATTAAACAAATATAATTATAATTACCATAAAAAATATGTTAGTTCCGTTTTTTATCGAAAAAATTTATTGCAGAAAACATCATTAACATTAAAATAATGCCATTTATACAAAAAACTAATTAGAAGAATTGCTCTAAGAAACAAAAATTTTAATTGCTTATGGAATTAATATAATAAAATATAATTATAATAAAGTTTTTAAAGTATTGTTATATATTATACTGAGATATTTTTTTAAAGTAAAAATATAAATAAATAAAAATAATATAATCGATATTCGATACAAAGGAAAAATTTATATTTTATCTGCATATCAAATTTACCGTTTTATCGCTTCCATTCAATCTTCATATTCAAAGTGCATTTCACATTCAATCTGTAAAAGTTCATTCTGTATTGAATCAGAATTACTTTACATTAATTGAAAGTTTCAAGGTTAAGTCATTAAGCGAACAGTACTATTAAGTAACTGTACTTAATGAGAAATCACTCTGAAGAGATACATTAATCATCGACGAATTACCAAAGGACTATAAGAAAGTAAAATCAGCACTTAGTGATTGAAGAGTAGTAGTATGAATGACAAATTTCCACAATCAGTAGAAATTTCATTTTCCTAATTCAGATAAAAAAATCTAATTTTCTTAATATTGTAGTTGCTGGAAATATTCGTTCAATTTTCTAATTGAATATTTTTATTATGTTTATCAATATCTGATTGAGGCAATTAAATTTATTATTTTTTTTTCTGTTAGCATATTTATCTAGTTGTGAATAAATTAAACTGTAAATTATAATTACAATATTAGTTGCATAACAACATAATATAAACATGAATTAATATACTCACATTTCTAATTAAAATAAATGTTCGAATTACTTGATTTTGTTCATGTTAATAAATTTTTCCATAATTATTTTATTCATTAATTATATTCTATAAAACTAATGTGAAAAAAGAGTTTGAAGTTCATATGTTCTTATTAAAAGATACAGGATATTATATGCTACTTTGGCAAATATAGCATTTAATATCCTGTATCTCTTAACAAGAAGGCCAGATGTTATATGTATCTTTAATCACCAGATAAGCATAATATCTGGTGATTATCATTATCATTATAACTTATATGATAAAGGAATAAGTATGTGAAGTCCATGTTTCTGCGCATGTGTGAACTCCCGGGACCGGAAATGTTGCCATTACTATTTTCTCTCGCTTCGAATCTTTAATGGCGACTTTTAGAAAACTAATTCCTAATTTCAATATAAATTTTGTTTTAAATTATCATAGTTTATTTCCTATTTATGTCTGCATACTTCTTTTTGTTATTTGATTTCAATTTCTGCCTTTCTCGATAGAAAAATGTTGGCTATTCCCCGCCCCGAGGATTCAGTTTACATAAATGTTGCATTTAAATAATATTTATTTCAGAATTTAAATAATATTTTATTCATTTCAGAAATTATAATTATTTTTATTTTAAGGTAATAATTATAATTTTTACTAGGAGGAGTCGAAAAGTCTTTACCAGTAATTTTTATTTTCAAAACGGAAAGTTTGGGAATTTATATGAGAGCTCCATTGGAATTATTGGTTTGTTTGGAATTTAATCGATAAGTGGCAGATCACTCGAGATTGCAGACGCAGAGAAATGAGAGAGAATACATGGCGACCCTCATTCAAACGTTTACGTCTTATGAGAAGCGAGCTGTTATTCGTTTTCTGTGGGCCAAGGGTAAAACGTCAGCTGAGATTCGCCAGGAA